>NEWO01001068.1:129020-140959 GCA_003013225.1 Phalaenopsis aphrodite | reverse complement strand
ATTTTTATCCAGTAAATGGCATAAAGGCTTAGCAATCTTTGAAAAGTCTTTAATATATCGTCTGTAGAATCCAGCATGTCCTAAAAAACTCCTAATTTCCCTTATATTTATTGGATAAGTTAAATAAGGGATCACTTGAATTTTGGCAGGATCTACTTCCATACCATTTTCTAATATCTGATGTCCTAATACAATTCTTCCTGCTACCAAAAATTGACATTTTTTTAAGTTAAGTACTAAATTTATTTCTTCACAGTGCTTAAGAACTTTGAATAAATGTTCTAAACATGAGTCAAATGAAATTCCAAACAATGAAAGGTCATCCATGAATACTTCAATCCCTTTTTCAATTAAATCACAAAAAATTGTCATCATACATCTTTGAAATGTAGCAGGGGCATTAAATAAACCAAAGGGCATTCTTCTACAAGCAAAAGTACCATAAGAACTGGTAAACATTGTTTTCTCTTGATCCTCAGGAGATATTTGAATTTGGTGATAACCAGTATATCCATCCAAAAAATAAAAGTATTTATGCCCAGCTAGTTTATGCAACATTTGATCTAAAAAGGGTAATAGAAAATGGTCTTTCCTAGTGGCAAGATTTCATTTTCTATAACCATTGCATATTCACCACCTTGTAACTTGTCTAATAGGCATTAACTCATTATGTTCATTTACAATTACAGTTACTCCTCCTTCTTAGGAACACAATGAATTGGACTAACCAATGCACTATCTTAAATAGGGTAGATAATTCCAGCATCTAACCACTTTAAAATTTACTTCTTTACAACTTCTTTCATAATAAGATTCAATCTCCTTTGCGGATTAGCACTGAGTTTATAGTTCTCTTTCATATGAATTCTATACATACAAATTGAAGGACTGATTCCTTTAATATCAGCAATTGCATCCAAAGGCTTTCTTAAAATTTTTCTGAATTTTCATCAACCTTTCTTCTTCTTCCATCATTAATTTTGAGAAAGTTATAACTGTTAAAGTAGAGGAATCTCCTAAAAAGGCATATTTTAAATGATCAGGAAGTAACTTCAACTCTAGTTCTGAAGGTTTTTTAATAGATGGACAAAATGATTTATATTTGTTTATCGTGTCCAAAACTTCAAAACTTTCTCTAACATAGTTTGATTTTTTCTTAAAAAGATCTTCATATTGATTTAATTCCTCTTCTTGCTCGTGTTCCAAATCTTTTTCTTCAATGTTTTCTTCATAAGTAGTTCTAAAATGACATTCACTTAGATATCTTATAACATTCATCCTATAACATTCATTATCTTTACCTTTTGTAGGGTATTTCATTGATTTTGAAATGTTAAAAGTAAAGTTTGATCATTGACATGCATTGTTAATTCCCTTTTCTGCACATCTATCATTGCTCTGTCGGTAGCTAGGAAAGGTCTCCCCAAAATGATAGGTATCACTTTATCTTCCTCCATATCTAGCACACTGAAATCAATAGGAAAGATAAATTGATCCACTTTCACTGGGACATCTTCTATAACTTCTTTAGGGTATGTTATCGAACGATCTACTAACTGTAGAGTTACAGTAGTACGGGTTGTTTCTCCTAATCTTAATCTTTTAAATATTGATAATTTCATAAGGTTAATACTTGCATCTAAATCACATAAAGCTTTCTCATAAAATTTTTCTCCTATTGCACCTGAAATTATAAAGCTACCAGGATCTTTAAGATTTTCAGGAAGCTTTTTCTGAATTATTGCACTGCACTCCTCACTAAGTGCAACAGTCTCATTATCTTCAAACTTTCTTTTCCTATTGAGAATATCCTTCATAAACTTTACATAGCTCAACATTTGTTCTAAGACTTCAGCAAATGGAATATAAATTGTAAGCTTCTTAAATATTTCCAGAAATTTTGAAAATTATTTATCCATTTTCTGCTAACAAAGTCTCTGAGGAAATGGAGGTGGTGGTTTTTCCAAATCACTTTTTAGTGGAGAAATAGGTCTGTCAGAATTATTTGGAGCGTCCTGTTTTGATTCTTCAATTTCTTCTTTCTCTACTTCAATTTCTTTTTAAACCCGACCTGCCAGCTCTCTTCTGCTTCTAAGTTGAATGGCTTTACTTATTCTTTATTCTGGTCTTTTGGATTTGATTCAGTATTACTATGAAGTATTCCTTGGGATCTATTACTTAATGAATTTGTTATTTGCCCAAGTTGATTCTCAATATTTCTAATTGTAGCTCCATGACTTTGTAATTGATTTCTTATTTGTAACACTACTTCTTCCTTAGACAACTTCTTCTCCTTAAACTATGTATTACTGTTGAAACCTGGAATTTAAGTAGATCTATAATTATTATTCCCTTTGTTGTTCCAGTTTCTCATTAGGTTTCCTTGGTTGTTCCCCCATTGCTGATTATTACTACCCGAATTGTTATTTCAGTTAAAGTTGGGATGGTTCTTCCAACCTGGGTTATAATAATTTGAATATGAATTATTCTGCTTATTATTTATGGAATTCAAAGTTTCTAATGATGCTTGAAAATCTATCATTTGACCTAATGAATTCTCATCAATCATGGAAATTGGTTGAGAAAAATTCATTCCAAATTGGTCTAACTTCCTTGAAATTGCAGCAACTTGATTTGCTAACATGGTAAACGCATCAATTTCATGAATTTTGGCTATTTTCTTAGGATTTACCCTCTCAAAAAACTATTGAAAATTATTGGTAGTAATTTCTTTAATTAAAGCATAAGCATCATGAAATGGTTTTGACATCATTGAACCACCAGCAGCGACATCGATAATTGATCTAAGAGATCCTACTAATCCATTATAAAAATTTTAAATTATTAATCAATCTAGTATAACATGGTGTGGACACTTTCTTAAGTGTTCTTTAAATCTCTCCCATGCTTCATAAATAGATTCCCATTCAAACTGATTAAAAGATGTAATATCATTTCTAAGCTTTGCAGTTTTTTATGAGGGAAAATATTTAGCAAGGAATTTTTGTGCTAAATCACCCCAAGTTCTGATAGATCTAGGTGCTAACGAATTCAATCATATCTTAGTTTTATTCCTCAGTGAGAAATGAAATAACCTAAGTCTTATGACATCATTTGATACACCATCATATTTAAATGTAGCGCACAATTCTAGAAAATTGGCAAGACATAAATTTGGATCTTCAGTTGATGTTCTCCGAAATTGATTATTTGATACCATTTAGATAATAACAGTTTTAAGCTTAAATGAATTAGCCACTACAGTAGGTTTTTGAATACTACAATGATGTTCATCTATAGTAGGGTTAGTATAATCTCTTAAAGTTCTAAACTCTTGATGAATTTCAGCATTTTGATTATTTTGGTCTACCATTTTGTTATTTTTTTAGATTTTTCAAAGTTTATAATTTTTTGAATTTTTTGATTTTTCTATTATTTCTTTCTAATTCAGAATCGTAGGGCACCAGTCCTTTAGAACTTGAATTATGCATAATAACATATCATAAAATAAATTTTAAAAAATAAAATAAGATAACTTAAAGTTTACATAAGACTTTCTAAAAAATAGAAATTTGCTTTAAAATCAATTTCTCCCTGCAACGGCACAAAAAACTTGATCCCTGAATACTATGAATATGCGAAGTACAACATTAATTCAATATATATTTTACTTATATTTCCTTACTTTATAACAAAACCAAAAAAGCTGATCCTGAAGAAAAATAATAATTTAACTTTTAATTTATATATATTGGGATACTACGCAAATATATGTATCGTTATCAAGTGATATAAGACTTTTTGATTAAGCCTGAAAATCGAACCCATAGGGGGAATACGCAATATGCACTATTGAACAACAAAGTTTCTATTTTTAATAAAAAGATAATTACCTAAACTAAAGATGATTATTGCAGTAATAAATTTAAATATTTTTTGGTATTTTCAATATTTTGATAGAACAATAACAATTTAAGAGAATAACTAGAGTTTTTCTAGAAGAAAAGCACTAAATATGAAAATATCTTTCTTCTTGTTATGAATCAGTAATAAGTATAGGAATTATGTTGTGAAAGTATGCAAATTGTGTTGTGTCAAATAGGAGCAATAATATTCTTTACCCTTACTAGAGATCTATAAAGAACATTGACTAATTTAAAGTTTGAATAGTTCTAAAAACCGGCTAGGCAGGGAAGATACTAGCTCTCACTCTAGAGTTCCCTCGATTCCCTCCACTTGGGGGCTAACATTCTCATATCAGAACCTAAAACAATAAACCAAGTTGGGGGCTTTAATCTGTCACTTTAAAGTCATATAACTCTACACCCTTCAATGAATATTTTCTTATTTATTTGCACTCAATCATATGAACTACATCTTATTCGTACAACCTCATGTGTTTCTTTCCAATTGTTGACTGAGACAATACCAGCCCAGTTCTTACATGTTCTCACAACA
Organism: Phalaenopsis aphrodite; assembly: GCA_003013225.1. Taxonomy (NCBI): domain Eukaryota; kingdom Viridiplantae; phylum Streptophyta; class Magnoliopsida; order Asparagales; family Orchidaceae; genus Phalaenopsis; species Phalaenopsis aphrodite. The sequence continues at coordinate 136,501 of NEWO01001068.1, read as the reverse complement.
AATTTTAACATCTGGATTGGCCAAATCAAGAAGTAAATGAATTGCATGGATTTAAATCATCACAAATTCTTCCATCATTGAAGATCAATACTTTCCACAACTTCCATCCAAAACTTAATTACTTGTCATTTTAAGAAGAAAGATAAAGAAAACTACTCAGAATCCATGGAGAAAACAAAATCAAACTTTAGTTTAAAAGAAGAAATTATTGTCAAACCAACAATAAGTCTCAATTAAAGCCAAAAGTAGTCTCAAAATAGAAAGATAAAAACTTATCTCAAGTCCTCCACCAAACTCTTGAAGTTCCTTTGATTATCTTCTCTTTACAATCACTTAAAATAAAATAAAAAAGGATAAAATAAAAGTAGAAGTGGTGCGTGAAAATCTTTCCGAACTAACTCCCCAAATGATAACTTTCAAAACTTTCCAATATATTCAAGGTTCACACTTTTTCAGACCTTTTCAGAACTCTTTCCAAAGTCCTCTCTTCTTTCTTTTATAGTTTTCCTAAAGGTGCCTTGGTTTCTCTTCAAAATATGTCTTAATTTGATGTATTTCCCCAAGAGATGCATTCTTTTGTAATAATTTTCATCCATGGTGGTTATAACCACCTATTAAGCCAATGGGTGTCTCAAAAACCTCTTCAAAATTCACAAAAAACTGAATTTACTCACCCAATAATTGTCACTGACACTTAAGTGCGGGACCTCAGGCCCTTAGGCACGGCCTTCTCTGTTTAATTGGCATTTAAGCGCCGGATCTGGTGCTTAGGCGCCAAAACTCTTTTGCACATTTTTTACCTTTTTGCTCCAAATTTGATCCTTTTTCACTCCTTTAAGCATTTTTCACCTTTTTTACCTGTATCTGCAAGAGAAACACAAAAATATATTCCATTAAAGCACAATATCTCAAAAATATGTATAAAAATGTGTCTAAAAACACTATATTTTAGGTGTATCAGTCACCCACACTGGCTCAAGATTCTTGGACACATTCTTAAAGACCAAATGATCACCATGATCAGTAAAACTTATATTAGAAGGAAGTCTGCCAACATTGATCCCTTTAAATCCATCTAGGGTCCCTAAAACCCTAAAAATTGGATTGACCCCCAATACACCCTCTTTAGGCTCAAACCATGATGACACCCCAAAATGATCAGATCAGTAATGACAAACCCTGATTTGGTCAACCTTGACCCAATGGTCACCACATTGACCTATTGGTCAACTCTAGACTCAATGGTCACCACCTTTACCATTTGCTCAATTCTGGACGTAGTGGACACCACATTGACCATTTTGGTCAACATGGACTCAACGAACACCCCATGGATTATTAGGTCGGCCTAACACCAAATTAGTCAAAATGCACCATTTGGTCAACCTTGACACCAAATTGGTCAGAATGGACCATTTGGTCAACCGTGACACCAAATTATTCAAACTGGACCATTTGGTCAACCTTGACACCAAATAAGTCAAGATTGGTTGATTGGTCAGTCTTGACATCATATTGGTCAAACTTGGGCATTTGGTCAATCCCAGGACCTAACTGGACAAATTTTATCAAAATGGTCAATTCCAAAGCTCCATTGGTCAAACATGGTCAAAAAATCAACATTCGGCCACCTTGACCAATCCCATGACCAAATCGAGTCAAAGGGTCGACTTCATAAATTTAACCCCAATTAATTGGTTAATTAATTAATTAATTAATTAATTAATTAATTAAACCATCAAAGATGCCTCATGAGGGGCCTTAGCTCAAAGGGTTTTCATGGAAGCCTAACCCATGCATGAGGGCCCAAGCCCAAAAGCTTCTCCTTTACCCATGATTCATGGGTCATCCACCTAAAAAGACACATTAAATGCATGGATTTCATTGAGCCACATAACCTAGCCACCATTTTTTGACTTTGGGTCAAAAGTCATCATGAGAGGGGAAAGTGACATGGCACCATGGTAAAAATCCACATAATTCACTTTGGGAAGAGGTGGCTTGGCTGAATTGAAAGCTTTCCAACATGTCACTCCACCTCATTAGCCCTCCAATAGGATAGAAGCCCCACCCTAGACTCTTCCTACACCATACTTGGGCTCATCATGGCTTAGCCATAGAAATGGGGGAAAGGATAATCCCTAGCAGGAATTCTTCTCCCCTGATCTTCCTTGAGCTCCTCTGCACCAACTCCCACCTCTGCTAATGAGCTCCAAGATTACTTGTTGCCTTCCATGGCTATTTAAAGAGCTTGGCTGAGACGAACAAAGAGGAAAATGCCATATAGAGTTCTCCAAACCTTTGATCACCTAAAAAAAATTGGCTCCTCACACCTTAGGCTGCAAAACCCCCACAAAATTAGCCTCTTAAATCTCACACTGAGCTCCAATTTTGGAGTGCAAATCCAGGGTCTTTTTCAAGGTTGACACAAACCTAATTGAAACTCCACTACAACTCTTCCAAATGCTTCCCTAAGCTCCACAAAGAAGTTTCCCATCAAAATTGGCCTTTCCCGTAAGCTCCAACCCACTCCTAGCTAAAATCGTGACCCCATTTCATCAAGCATATATTTGGGCCCATTTTCAATCTAAATTGAATCAAGAGAGAGCTTTCTGAGCTCAAAGCAAAGTTCTACAATGTTTCCAATCGAGGCTACACCTCTTGGACTAAGGCATGGAAATCTAACCCTAATTTCGTGCTCCATTTTCACACATTATGAAGAGAATGATCAATCCATTCACATTTAACTGTATGGATTGATTCGTCTCATCGAGATGAAGCTTTATGAACAAATTTTATCAAAATCTGTTGAAAAATGAGCAAATTCTTAGCGTTTAATTCCAAACGGCTCTTAATTAATCATCCCGTGGGGACGATGAACCGATGTCATCCCTTTCTATGTATAAAAAATGGACGGTTGTGATATAGTGACACTGCAAATCCGTCCATATGAAACAGACATAACCGCGAGCCACGTGGCCGTCTACGTGTAAATGAAACCAAATAAAACCACGCTGCTTGTGAATTTGATGTGTCCGAGGATTCAGTCAGCTGCCACCGTTGGACAAATAAACAATTAGGATTCTATGAATTAATTAATTCTAGAAATACCTAAAATATTCAAAAATACATATCTTACCTTAAAAAATCATAAAAATATGACAAAAATACATTTGGATTCAGTAAAATGTGAAGAAAATTATAAAATCTTCCCATAGAAAAATCATAAAAATATGACAAAAATACATCTGGATTCAGTAAAATGTGAAGAAAATTATAAAAACAAAATAAGAAAATAATGAATTATATTTGATTTTTAATTAATTAATTACTCTTTGAAGTAATTTAATTATTAAAAATTATTTATAACTCCAAAAATTATGAAATTTTCAAGGATCAACCTTTATGTCCTACGGAACATTCCCTGATTTCTTCAAGACTAAGAAAAATCCCTAGAGCCAAATTTCACCAAATTTTGTATTCATTTCCAAAAATAATTTTAAAAAATCAAAAATTTGGAAATTAAAATTGAAATTGTCTAGAAAATTTAGGGTGATGAATTCAAACCCTAAAATGACAATTTTTAGCCTCTAGAAAATTTAAAATGACTTTTTTGCTTTTAGGGTTAAAATTTTAAACTTTAAATTTACAATTAAAATCCTAAAATCTTTTAGGATTGGATCTTGGCCTTAAATGACTAGTACGATTGACCTAATCCTTGTCCTTAGGTCTGTTTTCCAAATGAGACCTAGGGTGAACCTAAACCCTAACCAACATTGGATTTAGTCAGCCCCCTAAACCCCTGGGTCCAAACCAAATGAACCAAAATCAAAATTTCAATCCATGGGTTCAACCCAATTGAACCGAAACCAAACCAAACTTAAATTTAGTTAGGTCTCACCCTAAGTAGGCCTAATTATCATTAAACCTTAATTACATTAGGTTTAAGCAACCTATAAACCATAATTAGGTCTAACCGCAATTAGACCTAATTAACCCTTAAACCTTAACCACATTAGGTTTAAGTGACCTTTTTAAACCATAATTAGGTCTAAGCTAAATTGGAAATAATTAATTTAATTAAACCTTACTTACATTAGGTTTAATTAATCCCTAAACCATAATTAGGTCTAACCCAATTTAGACCTAATTAATTTAATTAAACCTTACTTAGGTCAGGTATAATTAATCCTTAAACTCTAATTAGTTCTAACCACAATTAGACCTAATTATCATTAAAACTTAATTACATTAGGTTTAAGTAACCAATAAAACATAATAGGTCTTACCACAATTAGACCTAATTAACCCTTACACCTTAACCACATTAGGTTTAAGTAACCTATAAACCATAATTAGGTCTAACCCGAATTAGAACTAATTAATTTAATTAAACCTTACTTACATTAGGTGTAATTAATCCTTAAACTTTAATTAGTTCTAACCCAAGTTAGACATAATTAATCTAATTAAGTCTTACTTACATTAGGCTTAATTAACCCTAAACCAGAATGTCTAACCCAAATTTGACCTAATTAATCTACTTAAACCTTACTTACATTTGGTTTAATTAACCATAAACCCTAATTAGGTCTAATCCAAATTAGAAATAATTAATTTAATTAAGCCTTACTTACATTAGGCTTAATTAACCTTAATCTCTAATTAGACCAAATTAATTTAATTAAATCTTACTTAAACTAGGTTTAATTAACCATAAACCCTAATTAGGTCTAACACAAATTAGACCCAATTAATCTAATTAATCCTTACTTGCATCAAGCTTAATTAACTTTAAACCCTAATTAAGTCTAATCCTAATCAGACCTATTTAATTTAATTAATCCTTACTTACATTAGGCTTAATTAACCATAAACCCTGATTAGGTCGAACCCAACTTATATCTAATTAATTTAATTAAACCTTACTTACATTAGTCTGACCCAAATTAGACATAATTAATCTAATTAAACCTTCCTTACATTAGGTATAATTAACCATAAATTCTAATTAGGTCTAACCCAAATTAGTCCTAATTAATCTAATTAAAACTTACTTACATTAGGTTTAATAAACCTTAAACTCTAATTAGCCCTAACCCAAATTAGACCTAATTGATCTAATTAAACCTTACTTACATTAGGTTTAGTTAACTCTAATCTATAACTAGGTCTAACCCAAAGTAGACCTAATTAATCTAATTAAACCTTACTTACATTCGGTTTAACTAATCCTAAACCATAATTAGGTCTATCTCTAATTAGATCTAAATAATTTAATTAATCCTTATTTATATTAGGATTAATTAACCTTAAATAATAATTAGGTGTAACTTTAATTAGACCTAATTAATTAGTTTAAACCTTACCCATATTAGGTTTAATTGATCTTCAAACCTAATAGGTCTAATTTTAATTAGACTTAATTAAAACCTTAAGCCTTAACTAAATTAGGCTTAACCCAACCTAAACCCTAATTAAGTTAATAAATACTTTAAGCCTTAACTACATTAGACTTAAGTCAAGCTAAACCCTAATTAATTCTAATTCTAATTAAACTTAATTAATACCATTAGGTTTAAACAACCTTAAACCCTATTTAAGTCTAACCTAAATTAGAATTAAAACATTCATTAAGCCTTACATAAATTAGGCTTAGTCCCTCAACCTAAACCTTAGATTCAACCCAAATTGAATTTAAGTCAACCTTAACTCTTAGGTTCAACCCAAATTGAGCTTAAGTTGACCTAAACCTTAGATTCAACCCAAATTGAACCTAAGTCAACCTAAACCTTAGGTTCAACCCTAATTGAACCTAAACTAACCTAAACATTAGGTTCAATCCAAATTGAACCTAAGTCGACCAAAACCTTAAATTCTACCTAAATTGAATCACTAAGTGACACTATATTTTAGGTCCTCCCTAAGTTGGACCTAAAACAACCCTAAATCTTAGACTCTACTTAAATTGAATCTAAGCAATACTAAATCTTAAGTTCTACAAAATTTGGAACCTAAATCATTCCATACCTTAGATCCTACCTAAATTGGATCTGATTCATCTTAAACTTTATATTCAACTCAAATTGGACCTAAACCAATTTAAATTTTAGATTCTACCTAAATTGAATCTAAGTGACACCATATCTTTGGTTCTACCTAAATTGGACCTAAACTACCACAAACTTCAGGTTCTACCTAAATTTGATCCTAAGCCACTCTAAATTTTAGATCCCACTTAAATTGGACTTAAGAACATCCTAACTTTAGATTCTACTTAAATTAGATCTAAATGTTTTCATTCCTTAAGTTCTATCTAAATTGAACCTAAACTATTTTAACCTTAGGTTCAACCTAAATTGAACCTAAATAACATTCATCCTTAGGTTATATTAAAATTGAACCTAAGAGACAGCAAACCTTAGGTCCTACTTAAATTGGATCTGAATCATCTTAAACTTTAGGATCTACTCAAATTGAACCTAAATAACATCAAACTTTAGGTCCTACCTAAATTGGACTTAGATCATCTCATACCTTAAATTCTACTTGAATTGAATCTAAGTAGCATCGAATCTTAGGTTCCACCCACATTGAACCTAAATCTTAAGTCTAATTTGTTAGACTTTAATAAAATTTCTTTGGGTTTAACCAACATCAAACCCAAAATAAATGACGTGATGAACTAAAAATGATTCAATTTCACATCTAAATGCAACCAACAAAGATAAAATAAAATTTACGACAAAATACAAATGACATAAATTTCACTTTAAAAGACATAAATACTTAAACTTGAACTTAGAAATACAACAAGGTTTAAGAAGATATTTTGGATGAGGTAACCAACAATTACTAACGAAATATCTTCCAGCCACTTGTGGCTAATCAAACCGCAAACGTAATGACCCAGGATGACGGAACCATGTGATCTTGATCAGGTCATCCCAAATAAAAATAAATTTTAAAATTCAATTGATTAATAAATCGTAAACAACCTAAAATTTTCCAACCCCTAAAATCAGAATAAGACATTAAAACTTAAATTGAACCCTAATGAACTAAGATCACTGAATGCAACTTGAATATCTTTGTTTAGATCTGCAAAGATCTCTTGGACGACGTAATCTATGGTTGCAGACAAGAATCTTCTGGTCCTAGTTTAAACTCCTTTCGGACTAATTAGATATGAATACCCTTATAACCCCGGGACGACGGAGTCATAGATAGCTTGACCGGGTCATCTAAAAATTATTCAACCAACTAAATTGAAAAAATAAAACATGATTTCATGGCTAGTTGTGTTATGTTTTGTAGGTTTGCTAAAGAAATGAGACAAATTACGCTATATATTTTCTTTGCTTGTAATTAGGGTGTGCTAACTCAATTTTGTAGAGACGACATCCTGAAGCGGAAAAGGTGAATCTCAGGACAATAAAACAATAAAACAAAACAACTCAAATAAAACATAAATAAAATAA
>NEWO01001068.1:108567-125523 GCA_003013225.1 Phalaenopsis aphrodite | reverse complement strand
AAACTCTTGAGAAGACCTTTGCGGACCTACAGATTAGGCGAGCTTCAGCATCGACAAAAAATCTTCCAAGAAATAAAAGAAAAAAGAAAAAAAAAACTAAAGAGGTTTAAAGGTCTTCAGAATATAAAGGATATCTTTTTTTTTGAGTATCCTACTCCTTTTGTATACTCTATTAGAGTAGTTGTCTCGGACGAAGGGAGGAAATCCCTCAAGCCACTGACAATGTATGACTTCCTGTTTACCCCTGAAATGAATGATAAAACTCTTGATTCTGCTTACATTTTATCTATTTTTTTACCACTTCTGAAAACAATCAACCCAATTTTGGCACTGTAGATAACACTCAAATCGTACACAATCTTGAAGAATCCAACAACATCCAAAATGATAATATTAACAATATTTTTTTGATAATAGTGGTAGTGGAGATGATGCCGCTACACTTGAGGTGCAAGGAATTCCAATTTCCATAGAGTTGGAACCTTCAGACTCAGAGACAAAGGAGTCAGAAGAAATAAGTGAAATAAATTTGCAGAGTGGAAAAGACTTACCTCCAAGAATGGCTCCTAAAGAAAAAGGAAAGCAAATAGTAGCACCTGAAGAAATAGTTCCTCTAGTACAAGAAAAAATATTTGAAGGAAATAAAGAAAATTTCTACAACAATGTAGATTATAACATACTAGCCCATTTGAGGAAATTACTGGCAAAATTGAGCATCTACAATGCCCTTATCCTCTCCAAAGATATGAGAGAATCATTAATAAAAACACTTTTAGTTCCTAAAATATACTTAGCTCAACTTGCTAGCATTTCTTCAAACAAGGCTTATTTGTTAGAAGCCTAGACCAAGATTACTTTTTTCGACAATGACTTGTAGCTTGGTACAACTGAGCATAATCAGCCGATGTATATCACAATAACCATTAACGACACTACACTTCCAAGGGTTCTTATTAACCTTGTTGCCTCGCAACATCATGAATTTGAGGACCCTTGCATACTTGAACTTTGATGCTTTTAGAATGACATGAGACATGATGATGCTACGAGGTTTCAACCAATAAGAAGAATGAGCTGTAGGATCAATTGTATTGCTTTTGAAGATGGAAGATTTGGTGACAACTGCAAAATTCCATGTCACAAACTCTGAAACATCTTTTAATGCATTACTGGGTTGACCTTTGCTCCATGAATATAAAATGGTTCCCTCATCATTACATCAATGCATTAAATACCTACGAAAATGACTAGAATGTTGTATTGCAGCGGAACTACAACCATTTTCAGTTCATGAAATTGGAATACACGAAGACGCTGCATATTATGCCATGATGAAGAAAATGATATTCTTCAGGGTTGCCACAATAAATGCAGAATAAAAAGATAAAAATAAGACGTTAGATAAATACTCTACTCTGACACATACGAAGGCAAAGAACTCTCATCAAACTTGCATCTAGGGACAAGGCCGGGGATGAGGGAGAGAGAGGAAAGATCCAATTGTCGAAATGAAAAAAAAACTTTGAAATTCATCATTTATTTGGACTCCACTTTTGAAGAAGAAAACAAAAAATAAAAGACAATGTTTGTGATTCAGAAAGAACCACAATTCAAAATATATGTTGAAGACGAAGACAAAGAAAAACAATTTGAGTCCATGTATGAGCAAATTAATCACTATGTACATGCTATGACCTTAACTCCAATTTCTTCATCTAAAATTGAGGTCAAAGAAGTACATGGTGAAGACTAAATTTCTATAATGTCTTAGCTTGGTTCTGCTTTATCTAGTTTTGAGACACATGTAAAACTAGAGGATGAAAAACTTTTAAATTAATGGAATTACTTGTTGAACTTTATTCTCCGTATATCCAGAAACTTGTTTAAAATAATTTAATGCATAAACAATGGTTATTAGATCAATCATATCTTTTTGAACAACTATGGTATAATATAAAATTAAATCCTAACTCAAAAGAAGGTATAGGATTTAGTACACAAGAACCTTTAGATGACAAGAAATTTTGTCTAGTTGTCACCGAAAAATCTGTTTCTGAGCAAACATCTGATCCCCCAATTGAAGATGCACCGCAAGAATTTGAGAAGAAACTAAAACAACAGCGGACGAACTGAGGAAAATAAACTTAGGTATTGAAGAAGATCCCAGACCAACTTTTATTAGTTCCTTCCTCAATAATATCAAAACAAAAGAAAAAATTCATTTATTAAAAGAATACGAAGATTGATTTTCTTGGAGTTATGATGAAATACCTGAACTTGCTCCAAAAGTTTTTGTTCATAAATTTGGAATAAACCAAACTGTAATCCCCATTAAACAAGCTTCAAGATGGATGCAAGTTGAAATTGAACAACAAGTCATTGTCAAAGTTAGGAAACTAATTGACGTTGGCTTTATTCAGGAAGAAAAATACCCAACTTGAATGGCTGATGTAGTGCCAGTCAAAAAGAAAAATGGGCAGATTCGGGTCTGTGTAGATTTTAGGATCTAAAAAAAGCTTGCCCAAAAGAAGAGTTTCCATTACCAATTCGAGGATTAATGGTAGACATTGTCTCTACACATGCAAAATTTTACTTTAAGCATGGATCATCAAGATACAATCAAATCAGAAAGTCTCCAAAAGATGAATCCAATACAGCTTTAAGAGCACCCATTGGAATATATTGTTACAAAGTGATTTCATTTAGACTGAAGAATGTTGGTACTACATATCAATGAGCTATGGCACAAAATTTTGATGAACTCATTCACCATCAAGTTGAATATTTTGTGGACTATTTGGTCATTAACAACAAATAAAAGGAAGATCATGTGAACAATTTGAGAATTGTGTTCGAACGATTACGACAATTCAATCTTAAAATTAATCCTTTATAGTGCACATTTGGTGTCACTTCAGGAAAATTCTTAAGATTTGTTGTTCGACATCATGGGATCGAAATTGACCCACTCAAAATTAAAGCAATCATAAATATGCCTCCTCAGACAAATCTTACCCAACTAAGGTCAACCTATTATTGCCTTAACCAAAAAAGATATTATAATTGTGTGGGATGATTGATGTCAACACAGCTTTGAAAATATCAAATAATGTCTGACAAAACCTCCAGTTTTAACAACTCCTGTGTTAGGAAGACCTCTAATCCTCTACATTGAGGCATTAACAAATTCCCTTGTAGCATTTCTAGCCAAAGTCAATGACGAGGAAAAAGAAAATGCAATATATTATTTAATCCGTTGTTTGGTTTCAACAGAAATAAAATATCCTGCAATTGAGAAGCATTGCTTAGGTTTCACGTTTGCAGTTCAAAAGTTAAGACACTTTATGCTTTCTCATAAGGTGACTCTTATCTCGAGAGTTTATCCTTTACAATATTTAATGACATGACCAAAACTTTCTAGAAGAATAGCAAGATAAGTAATGATATGACTTCAATTTGAAATAACATTCGTACCGTTACGTGCTGTCAAAGGAAAAATTTTGGCAGACTTCTTAGCGGCACAACCCATACTGGCTAGGTTTCCTCTTAACGATGATCTACTTGATGAGCAAATACTTTAGGACCCACTTTAACTCTGAGCATTAAAATCCTTAATGACTTTGGACTTTCCCTTTAGGGTACCCATTCATATAACTGTCAAATGAAATGTTAAGTGACTATCTAACTTCCTTCTTTTCTTGGGATAGTTAAACTATCAAGGTTCTCTAAGAAATGAGATAATTCAATTTTGAGATGATTAATGGAACAATATAATAAGTTCAAAATGAACTCAAAACATTTCAAGGGAGCTTAAAAGTTGTTCAGAGTCGTGTCCTGAACATTTTATGATCTCCTGGATATTCTTAAGGACGATTGAACTTATTATATTTTTGTTCTAGGAAATCATCCACTAAGATCTTTTGGGACTCACTGAGTCATAGTTTGAGGTTTGTTAGCGATACACGTAAAATATATAGTGTTTTTGGACACATTTTTATACCTATTTTTGAGATATTACGCTTTAATGGAAGGTATTTGTGTGTTTTTCTTTCAGGTACAAGTAAAAAGGTCAGAAATGCTAAAAGGGGTGAAAAAGGATCAAATTTGGAGCAAAAATGTGAAAATTGGGCTAAATTGTTTTGGCGCCTAAGCGCCGGTGAAACAGATAAGGCCCCGCCTAAGCACCAGAGGCCCCATGCTTAAGCACCATAGGTAGTTATGTGCTAGTTTACTTCATTTTGCCAAATTTTGAAGGGACATTTGAGGCCTCTATTGGCTAAAAGGGGTGGTTATGACCATTAGAAATTAAAGTATGGTTAGAAGACTTATGAAAGGAGGCATCCTTTGGAGAATACATCGAATTGAAACACCATTTGAAGAGTTATCAAGGCACCTCTTGGAGATTTCTAAAATAAGGAAGTGGAGACTTTTTGAAGTGTGCTTGAAAGTTTTGAAAAGTGTTGGAAAGGGGGAGTTTTGAGAGATAGTTTTGGAGAGATTTTCAGGCACCACAAATTTACTTTATCCTTTTTTTTAGTTTTATTATGAGAGTCAAGAGTGTTGTAAAAGAGATGAGATTCAAAGGAACTTCAAGAATTTGATGGAGGATTTGAGATAAATTTCTATATTTTTTTTTGAACTACTTTTGGTTTTAATCAAGATTTCTTGTTGGTTTGACCAGGATTTCTACTTTTAAACTAAAGTATGGTTTTGTTTTCTCCATGAATTCTAAGTAAATAAAAGTGTTGGATGAAAGTTGTGGAGAGTATTGATCTTTAATATTGGAAGAAGTTGTGATGATTTAAATCCATGTACTTCATTTACTTCTTGATTTGACATACCCAGATGTTAAAATTTGGTGTGAGAACATGTAAGAGCTAGGTTGGTATTGTCTCAGTCAACAACTGGAAAGAATCACATGAGGTTGTATGAATGAGAATGTAATTCATATGATTGAGTGCAAATAAATAGGGAAATAAATTTTGAAGGGTGTAGAGTTAGAGGACCTTAATGTGACATGTTAAAGTCCCCAACTTGAACTTGGTTAATTGTTTTAGGTTTTGATACGAGATGTTAGCCCATAAATGGAGGGAATCAAGGGAACTCTAGAGTGAGAGCCAGTATCTTCCCTGCCTAGCCGGTCTTCAAAACTATTCAAACTTTAAATTAGCCAATGCTCTTTATAGCATCTCTAGTAAGGGTAAAAAATATTATTGTTCCTATTTGACTCAATACAATTTGCATATTTCCACAACTGAAATCCTATACTTATTATTGATTCACGATAAGGAGAAAGAAATTTTCATATCAAGTGCTTTTCTTTTACATAAACTCAAGTTATCTTTAGAAGTTTTATTGTTTTGTCAAAAAATCAAAAATACCAAAAAGAATTGAGTTTTACTTATTGAGAAAATATCTATAGTTTAAGTAGTTGTCTTTTTAAAATAAAAAAAAATGTGTATATTGCATATTTTACCCCGTGGGTTTGATATTCAGGTCTTAATCAAAAAGTCCTATATTACTTGATAACGAAACATACACTTTCATAGTACCCCAATATATATATATATATATATATATATATATAAATTAAAAAGTTATATTCTTATTTTCTTCAGGATGAAGTTTTTAGTTTTGTTGCAAAGTAAGATTACATAAGTGAAAAAGATCATTAAAGTCATTCTTATACTATTGCATATAGACAATCAAGATCAAGTTTTTGGGGTCGTTGCTGGGAAAGATTTCAAAAATTTATTGAAAGCAAAATTTCTATTTTTAGAAAGTTTTATTTAAACTTTTAAAAAGTTATTGTAGGAATATCTTGTTATAGTATTTTATTTTATGTTAGTGTACTCGTAGTTTAGGTTCTGAAGGCCTAGTGCCCTACGATTTTGAATTTGAGAGAACTGTTAAGAAAATCAGAAAAAAGCAAAAAAATTAAAAATTTTGAAAAATATAAAAAAAATCACAGAAATGGCAAACCAAAATGATCAAAATGCTGAAATTCATCAATAATATAAACCTTTACGAGATTATGCCAACCCTATGGTAGATGAACTTCATTGCAGTATTAAAAAATATACTGTGGTGGATAATTCATTTGAACTGAAACTTGCTATTATCCAAATGATATCAAATAATCAGTTTGGGGGATCACCAACTGAAAATCCAAATTTACATCTTGCCAATTTTTTAGAATTATACGCTACATTTAAATATGGCGGTGTATCAGATGATGCCATAAGAGTTAGGTTATTTCCTTTCTCATTGAGGGATAAAGCTAAGATGTGGATGAATTTGTTAGCACTTGGATCTATCAGAACTTGGGGTGATTTAGCACAAAATTTCCTTGTTAAATATTTTCCACCATCAAAACCTGTGAAGCTTAGAAATGATATTACATCTTTTAATCAATTTGAAGGGGAATCTTTTGATGAAGCATGGGAAAGATTTAAAGAGCTCTTAATAATGTGTCCACACCATGCTATACCAGATTGGTTAATAATTCAAACTTTTTATAATAGATTAGCTGGATCTCTTAGATCTATTATCGATGCTACTGCCGGTGGTTCGTTGATGTAAAAACCATTTCATGACGCTTATGCTTTAATTGAAGAAATGTCTACCAATAATTTTTAATGGCCTTCTGAGAGGGTGAATCCTAAGAAAGTAGCCAATATCCTCGAATCTGATGCATTTAGTATGTTAGCAAATCAAGTTGCTGCAATATCAAGGAAGTTAGACCAATTTGGAATGAATTTTTCTCATCCTATCTCTACGATTAAAGAGAATTCATTAGGCCAAATGGTAGATTCTCTAGCATCATTAGAAACTTTGAATGTCATAAATAACAAACAGAATAACCCACATTCAAATAATTATAACCCAAGTCGGAAGAACCATCCCAACTTTAATTGGAAAAATACTATGAGTGGTAATAATCAACAATGCAGGAATAGTCAAGGAAAATCATTGAGAAATTGGAAAAATCAATGGAATAATATTTATAAATCTACTTATCCTCCAGGTTTCAATAGTAATACACAATTTAACAAGAAGAAGTTGTCTATAGAAGAAGTAGTATTACAAATGGGAAATCAGTTACAAAGTCAAGGAGCTACAATTAGAATTATTGAGAATCAACTTTGACAAATTACAAATTCATTAAGTAATAGATCCCAAGGAACACTTCCTAGTAATACTGAAACAAATTCAAAAGACTAGAATGAAGAGCAAGTAAAAGCTGTTCAACTTAGAAACAAAAGAGAGTTGGAAGGTAGGGGTTCAAAAAGAAACTGAAGTAGAAAGAGAAGAAATTGAAGAATCAAAAGATGACCCTCCAAAAGATTCTGAAAGACCTATTTATCCACTTAAAGTTAACTTAGAAAAACAACCACCTCCATTTCCTCAGAGAATTCGTCAACAGAAGTTGGATAAGCAATTTTCAAAATTTATGGGAATTTTTAAGAAGCTAACAATTAATATTCCATTTGCTAAAGCCTTAGAACAAATGCCAAACTATGTAAAGTTTATGAAGGATATTCTTAACAGGAAAAAGAAGTTTGAAGCTAATGAGACTGTTGCACTTAGTTAGGAGTGCATTACAATTATTCAGAAGAAGCTTCCTGAAAAGCTTAAAGATCCAGGAAGCTTTACAATTCCATGTGCGATGTGGGATAGATGTTATGGGAAAGCTTTATGTGATTTAGGTGCAAGAATTAACCTTATGCCATTATCAATATTTAAAAGATTGGGATTAGGAGAAATAACCCCTACTACTATAACTCCACAGTTAGCAAATCGTTCGATAACTTACCCTAAAGGAGTTATAGAAGATGTTCTAGTAAAAGTGGATCAATTTATATTTCCTGTTGATTTCATTGTGCTGGATAAGGAGGAAGATAAAAAGATACCTATCATTTTGGGGAGACCATTCCTAGCCACAATAAGAGCAATGAAAGATGTGTAGAAAAGGAAATTAACAATACACGTCAATGATCAAACTGTTACTTTTAACATTTCAAAATCAATGAAATATCTTGAAAAAGGTAAAGATGATGAATGTTATAAAATGGATGTTATAAGATGTCTAAGTGAATGCCATTTAAAAACTAATTATGAAGAAAAATCTGAAGTAAAAGATTTGGGACACGAGCAAGAAGAAGAATTAGACCAATGTGAAGATCTTTTTAAGGAAGATGCAAACTATGTTCGAGAAAGTTTTGAAATTTTGAACACGACAGAAAAAGATAAATCATTTTGTCCATCAATAGAAAAACCTCCAGAACTTGAGTTGATGTTACTTCCTAATCATTTAAAATATGTCTTTTTTGGTGATTCCTCTACTTTACTAGTTATAACTTCCTCAAGGTTAACGATGGAAGAAGAAGCAGGGTTGATGAAAATTTTAAAAGATTTTAAGAAAGCCTTTGCATGGACAATTGCTGATGTTAAAGGAATCAATCCTTCAATTTATATGCATAGAATTCATATGGAAGAGAACAACAAACCCAGGGCTGATTCCAACGAAGATTGAATCCTTTAATGAAGGAAGTAGCAAAGAAAGAAATTTTAAAGTGGTTAGATGCTAAAATTGTTTACCATTTTTCAGATAGTGCATGGGTTAGTCCAATTCACTGCGTTCCTAACAAAGGAGGAGTAATTGTGACTGTGAATGAACATAATGAGTTAATACTTACTAGATAAGTCATAGTGTGGTGATTATGCATTGATTATAGAAATTAAATCTTGCCACTAGAAAATATCATTTTCCACTACCCTTTTTAGATCAAATGCTGGATAAACTAGCTAGGCATAAATACTTTTATTTTCTGGATGGATATATCGGTTATCACCAAATACAAATAACTCCTGAGGATCAAGAGAAAACAACTTTTACTAGTCCTTATGGTACATTTGCTTTTAGAAGAATGTCCTTTGT
The DNA here is from genome assembly GCA_003013225.1 of Phalaenopsis aphrodite. Classification (NCBI taxonomy): domain Eukaryota; kingdom Viridiplantae; phylum Streptophyta; class Magnoliopsida; order Asparagales; family Orchidaceae; genus Phalaenopsis; species Phalaenopsis aphrodite. Next base: position 116,582 of record NEWO01001068.1, on the reverse strand, counting down.
TTTATGTAATTCCCATGCTACATTTCAAAGATTTATGATGGCAATTTTTAATAATTTAATTGAAAAAGGGATTGAAGTATTTATGGATGATTTTTTAGTGTTTGAAACTTCATTTGACTCATGTTTAGAACATTTATCAAAAGTTCTTAAGTGCTGTGAGAAACAAAATTTAGTCCTTAATTGGGAAAAATGTCAATTTATGTGAGCAGGAGGAGTTGATAAAATATCAAAAAATAGTATGAAAATAGGTTCTGCTAAAATTCAAGTGATCACAAATTTACCTTATCCAACAAATGTAAGGGGAATTAGGAGTTTTTTTAGGACATGCTCGGTTCTATAGACGATATATTAAAGACTTTTCAAAAATTGCTAAGCCTTTATGCCGTTTATTGGGGAAAGATGCAACTTTAAATTTTAATGAAGAGTGCCTAAAATCTTTTGAGTTATTAAAAGAAAAATTAGTCACTGCACCAATTATAGTTTTACTAGGTTAGGGAAAACCTTTTGAACTGATGCGTGATGCTAGTGATTATGCTATTGGAGCTGTTTTAGGACAAATATATGATAAAATTTTTAAAATAATCTACTATGCTAGTAAAAATCTTAATGAAACTCAAATTAATTATACAATAACAAAAAAAGAGTTATTAACAATAGTATATGCCTTTGATAAATTTAGATCATGTTTAATTGGAACTCATTGTGTAGTTCATATAGATCATTCTACTATTAAATATGTAATGAAAAAGAAGGATGCTAAATCATGACTTATAAGATGAATTCTTCTTCATCAAGAATTTAACTTTGAAATAGTAGATATGAAGGGAACTGAAAATCAAATTGCTGATCATTTTTCTAGGCTTGAGTTAGAAAAACCACTCTATTTTGAAAAAGAAATTAATGAACATTTTCCAGATGAAAAACTATTCAATATTAATGAGTGGTGTGTTCCTTGGAATACCGACATTATGAAATTTCTTATTAGTAATATTATAGCCTATGGAATGACATACCAACCGAAGAGGAAATTTATTTATGAAGATTTGGGATGACTCATTTTTATATAAATAAGGAAAGGATCTGATTGTTCAAAGATGTGTACCTTTCGAAGAGACGTAAGAAATTATTCAAAACTATGTTCGAGAAATTTTTGAAATTTTGAACACTATAGAAAAAGATAAATCATTTTGTCCATCAATTGAAAAACCTCCAGCACTTGAGTTGAAGTTGCTTCCTCATCACTTAAAATATGTATTTAGGAGATTCCTCTACTTTACCAGTTATAATTTAGTCGAAGTTAACGATGGAAGAGAAGATAGATTGATGCAAATATTAAAAAATTTTTAAGAAAGCTTTTGGATGGACAATTGCTGATATTAAAGGAATCCCTCCTTCAATTTGTATGCATAGAATTCATATGGAAGAGAACTACAAACCTAGAGCTGATCCTCAAAGAAGATAGAATCTTGTTATGAAAGAAGTTGTCAATAAAGAAATTTTAAAGTTTTTAGTTTCTGGAATTATCTAGTATATTTTAGAGAGTGGATGAGTTAGTCCAATTCATTGCATTCTTAAGAAAGGAGGAGTGACTGTGACTGTAAATGAACAGAATGAGCTAATACCTACAAGACAAGTTTCATGGTAGTGAATATGCATTGATTATAGAAAATTAAATCTTGCCACTAGGAAAGATCATTTTCCACTACCCTTTCTAGATCAAATGCTGGATAGACTAGCTGGGCATAAATACTTTTGTTTTCTGTATGGATATACTGGTTATCACCAAATACAAATAACTCCTAAGGATCAAAAGAAAATGACTTTTACTAGTCTGTATGGTACTTTTGCTTTTAGAAGAATGTCCTTTGGTTTATGTAATGCCCCTGCTACATTTCAAAGATGTATGATGAAAATTTTTTGTGACTTAGATGAAAAAAGGGATTGAAGTATTTATGGATGGTTTTTCAGTGTTAGGAACTTCATTTGACTGGTGTTTAGAACATTTATCAAAAGTTCTTAAGTGTTGTGAAGAAACAAATTTAGTCTTTAATTTAGAAAAAAATGTCAATTTATGGTAGTAGGAAGAATTGTGTTTGGACATATAATACCAAAAAATGATATGGAAGTAGATTCTGCTAAAATTCAAGTGATCGATAATTTACCTTATCCAACAAATGTAAGGAAAATCAGGAGTTTTTTAGGACATACTGGATTCTACATTCGATATATTAAAGACTTTTAAAAAATCGCTAAGCCTTTATGCCATTTACTGGAGAAAGATACAATTTTTAATTTTTGATGAAGAGTGCCTAAAAGCTTTTGAGTTATTAAAAGAAAAATTAATCACTGCACCAATTATAGTTTCACCATATTGGGGAAAACCTATTGAATTAATGTGTGATGCTACTGATTATGCTATTGGAGTTGTTTTTGGACAAAGATATGATGAAATTTTCAAAGTAATTTACTATGCTAATAAAAATTTTAATGAAACTCAAATCAACAAGTGAAAAAGAGTTATTAACAAGAATATATGTCTTTGATAAATTTAGATCATATTTAATTGGAACTCACTGTGTAGTGCATACAAATCATTCTGCTATTAAGTACCTAATGAAAAAGAAGGATGTTAAACCTAGACTTATAAGATGGATTATTTTTTTGTGAGAATTTTATTTTGAAATAGTAGATCGAAAGGGGATTGAAAATCAAATTTTTGATAATTTGTCTAGGCCTAAATTAGAAAAACCACCCTATTTTGATAACAAAATTAATGAACATTTTCCAGATGAAAAATTATTCAATATTAATGAGTGGTGTGTTCAGTGGTATGCCAACATTGTGAACATTCTTGTTAGTGATATTATACCCAATGGAATGACGTACCAATTGAAGAGAAAATTTATTTATGAAGCTAAGACTTATTTTTAGGATGACCCATTTTTATATAACCAAGGAAAGGATCTGATTGTTCGAAGATGTATACCATTAGAATAAACTGATGAAATTATCTAAAAATGTCATAATTCTGATTTTGGGCAACATTTTGGTGTTGATAGAACAACATACAAAATTTTACAATCTGGATTCTATTGGTCTACTATTTTTATAAATGTTAATACTTATATCAAAACTTGTGATAGATGTCATCGAGTAGCTAATATTTCTTGAAGAAATGAGATGACCCTCATTTATATACTAGAAGTTGAAATATTTGATGTTTGGGAATTAGATTTCATGGGACAATTTATACCATCTTTCGGGATTTTATATATTTTGTTAGAAGAGGACTATGTATCCAAAGGGATAGAAGTTGTTGCTTTACCTCGATGTGATGTTTAAAGTGTTGCAAAATTTTTTAAAACGAACATATTTTGTAGATTTGGGATGTCGAGAGTTATCATAACTAATGGGGGAAGTCATTTCAGAAATTCCATAATGGAGTAGTTATTAATGAAATATCATATAAAACATAGGATTGCTACTACTTATCATCCTCAGACAAGCAGTTTGACTGAATTATCCAATCGAAAAATTAAAAGAATTATGAAAAACACTGTGAATCCAACAAAAATGGATTGCTCAGTCAAACTTGACTATGCTTTGTGGGCTTAAAGGACTGCATATCAAAGTCTTATAGGAATGCCCCGTACAGGCTAATATTTGAGAAAGCTTGTCACTTACCAGTTGAACTTGAGCATAAAGCATATTAGGCAATTAAAGAGTTCAATTATAATTTGAAAGATGCTGGTGAAAAAAGATTATTTCAATTAAATGAGCTTGAAGATAAGGAATGAACTTATGAAAGTTCTAAGATTTACAAAAAAAAGATGAAACTGTGGCATGATCAAAGGATTCTTACTAAAAATTTTTAGCCAGTGCAACAAGTTTTGTTAAATAATGTAAAGTTAAGATTATACCTAGGAAAACTTAAGTTCAGGTGGATGGGCCCATTTGTTGTGATGAAAGTTTATACTTATGGAGCTGTGGATATTAAGGATCCTAAGACTGATAAATTGTTTAAATTGAATGCCATATATTGAAACTCTATTTTATATGGGATCGACATAAATTTAATGAAGCAATGATGTTGGGTCAACCAAAATAAGCACTGGTTACATCGGGCTGACCACATAAAACCAAGTGCTCTGTGGGAGGCAACCCATAGTTAATAGTTTATATTGCTTTAATTGTTGTTTTTGTGTGATTAAGAAAAAAATGGGGTAGTATTTTTGAGCTATTATGTGTTAGTATTGATTTTAAGACTAGTAACCTAGACATATTAGAATGAGAATTTGGACGTTAAATTGACTGGTGCAAAAATGTGCACTGGCACTTAAGCGCCAAGAATAAACGCTTAAGTGTGGTAGTTAAAAACCATGTGCAAAATTAAGATTCTAAAGGTTTAACCACTAATTAGTAAGTAAAAACGTGCCAAGGTAGTTCCTATATGTCCCTAGAAGTTATTTGAGGGATTTATGCCTATAATTAGAAGGATTTTATGAAGGAATTTTAGCTCATATCATTTTCAGCCCTAAAATTCTAAGAGAAGTAAAGATTTAGAGAAAATGTAGAGGGATTTGAAGAAGAAAGAAGAGACCATGAAGAAGAGATTCATTAGTTAAAGTGCACAAGAGATGTATAACAGTTTTTTAGCCATTAGTATTGAAGGAATATCGGAAAAGATCAACAAAATTGAGACTACTTTGACTTTACTTGAGACCATGGTAATGATATTCATGCCCATCTTGAGCATATTGGATGCCAATTGAATATGCAACTTAGTCATACTAGTTATATAGAGGAAGAAAATAAGAAGATGTTTCTTAAGCAAAAATGGATTGAAGAAGATAGTATCAGAGCTCGTCCCCACCATCCGTTTTATCAACTTTATATTATGATTACCCCAGGAGAGACTAATGGAAGATTGGAGTTTGTCCCAATAAATGAAGAATGTAATTAAGTTTTATGTTAGAGTTAGTTTGTTAGGAGTTGTTGTTTAATGTGTTATTTGTTTAGAGTTAAATACTGTTTTTTGGAGTTTATGTTTGTTAGGTGTTTGTGCTTAGAAAAGTTTCTCATCCAAGACTATTTGGAGTGAGTATTAAGTGTTACATGTATTTGTAATAGTTTGTGAATTAATATATGTGTTTGTTTGTGTGAAATTAGTGTTATTTTTAGCCTTGCATTGAATTGAGTTATATTTAGAATTTTGAGAGAAAGGAGAGTTGTAGGAGAAGAAAATAGTCATTTAAGTGTTATGAGCTATTTAGGGGTGGTGTACTTTGGCAAATAGCGCATTTTACTTAAATTTAAAAATCTAAAAAATCGTGCTCTGGCGCCTAAGCGCCACATATCGCGCTTACGTACGATGTAACCTGAAAGGTAGGTGCCTAAGCGATACTTATCCACGCTTAAGTGTTAATTCACAAAAACTAGTTCGCAAAAAGTTAAAAGTGAAAAATTAACCCAAAAATAGCCATTTTTCACCCTCCCGTCACCTTTAACCTCTCAAAATCACAATATTGGAGAGCTAGGGCACACTATTAAGTGGAGATTTCTTGGTGGAATCAAGAAAAATTTGATAGATCCAGATTTCTTAAGATAAGAGCTTTACTTAAATGCAAAAAATTTCGATTTTCACCATGTCTTTTGAGTACATTTGGAAGAATTAAAAAATTCACTATTCATGGTGAAAAATGAGGAAAAATATATGGAGATTGCATAGGAAGTGAAGTTTAAGCTTTTGGAAGTTTAGATTTAGTAATTTAGACTTGATTTTTGAAGTTATTTTTGGAATTTTATAAATTTGTAGAATGACACCAAGAATGAAGAGGAGTAAAGGAAATAACCCTTTTGATTCAAGCAATTTTATTAGTTTGAAGGCTCAAGATAGGTACAGTGATGCATTGCAATCACAAAAGCTTATTCAGGAACGTTATTTTAAGAATCCAGGTGGATCTGTGGAAGATCTAATCATTCACCGATAGTGGGAATGATTCAATTGTTTTGCTGCTGTTGCAGTTATATATGTTATTAGAGAGTTCTAAGCAAACCTCCTTGAAGTAGAAGATAATATAGTCATGGTTCGAGGAATGTTGGTACTTTTTTCTCTGAAGGTAATCAGTTTATTCTACCATTTGCCACCAGATACTTTATGTTTTTATGCAAATTATAATCTGACTGAGACAAAGCTAGATGAGATTATTTCTTATTTGAATGATGGAAGAGGACTCTGGAAGATTGCTAATGAAAGGAGAGTCAACTTTCCTACGTCAAAGTTAAGTGCACCTTCAAAGGCATGACACTATTTTATTTCTACTTGTCTGCGACCAACAAATCATCTCAGCAAAGTTACCAGAGGGAGAGAGAGAGTGACATTAATTTATTTTATCCAAGAAGGAAAGATCATCAACATTGGAGCTTAGATATGTCAGACTATCATCAGTTCTACCGTTGCTGTTACTAATACAAGTATGGGATTTGCTTCCTTGATCTTTTCTTTATGTGAGCTGGCTGGAGTAAGATATGATAGCTGGGAGGAAGACTGTTGCCTCTGAAGCCTATTACAAAGGTGAATGTGAAAAATTATTTTAAACATTCTATTTTTGGTTGGAGAGGATAATATTCTACTAATTATGGAATGGAGATGTCTGCTGCTTTTATCTCTGCTGCTTCTACATCTAGACCATCTACCTCACGTGCTTCTACTTGTAGAGGTGAGTCTACTGAGACCCAAGATCAATTATTATAGAGGATGATGGGCAATAAAAATTATACCACTGATAAAGTTCAGAATTTAGTGCATTTGTCGAGCATATTGATAGGTATACTAGGAGAAAAAGTGATTATGAAGAGAAATTTCACTTATCTTTGGATAACGTCATCAGGGGCCAGGAGTAAAATTTCATCCATATCCACAATACTCTAATTATGAGCCTACAGATGTTTGGGATAGCAGTGAGTCTGAGAATGAGGAGTAGGATTATGAGATTTATTTTTATGTTTTTATTATGTTATGGACTATGTAGTTTAAGCTTGCTACAATTACATTTATGTGTTTATTTGGACTTGTGACATGTGATGTGATGTGTTTTTATGCTGTGGAACTAAAACATGTATGTTTGAGTGTTAGTTTAGATTTTGTGATGTATGAGACTATTATTTTGTTTAATTGTATTGTGATTTTGTTTTTTGTTAGTAGTTTTGTTTTGAAATGCTAGGGTAGTATCTGTTGTTGTGTGTTTAGTACTGTGATTTAGTTAGTTTAGAACTTAACTTAATTCTATGTCTTTTATAAAGTTGAAAATCTTGCTAGCGTAGATCTTAAATTTGAAATAAAGAAACTGCTACCCTGTATTGTTCTTTTATCTTGTTAGTGTGTTTGTTTTTATGTTGAAACTATGAAGTCAAAGTTAGTGTGTTAGCTTGCTTTTATGTTTGTACCCACTACTTAAAAGTCTATTGAATCTCTACATGTTAAATTGAAATGAAAATGATAGAAAATTAAATTAATTTTACTCCTGTGTTTACTTTTATACTTGTATACTTAGGATAGAAAAATTCTTGTAAGCATGTTCTTTCAATTTTCATTCTTGCTTATATATATCTGCATCTAAACTGTTTAATCTGTTAAAAAATTAAGTTTGGGGGGATGAAAAATATTTTAAAAACTTGAATTTTATTTGTTCTCAATTGTGCTACAAGTGAATTTGATTTTAAAAGAAAAATGATCTTGTATTTGAAGTTATATTAGGGAAGTAGAATTTGATTTTAGAAATAAGTAAGAAAATTTATTTGAAATTTTTCATAATGAAGAAAATCTTTAACTTAAAAAGTTTTTAGTGTAGAAAATGTTTAATATAAGTAACTATCTTTAGTAAGAAAAATTGTATTTTTGAAAAATTTAGAAATTTAGACTTTTATTTTTAATACTTAAATTTCTTTTATTAAAATAATTTTCAAATCTATTATTATATTTATAAGTAAAAGATTTATATCAGGACTTTGCCTTA
>NEWO01001068.1:78316-107954 GCA_003013225.1 Phalaenopsis aphrodite | reverse complement strand
TAAAAAGGTGAAAAATACTTAAAGGAGTGAAAAAGGATCAAATACTGAGCAAAAAGATGAAAATTGTGCTAAAGTGTTTTGGAGCCTAAGCGCCAAATCCAGTGCTTACGCGCCGGTGAACCTAGAAGGCCATGCCTAAGCGCCAGAGGCCCTGTGCTGAAGCTCTAGAGACAGTTATATGACGATTTTCTTCATTTGGTTGAATTTTGAAGAGGTATTTGAGGCACCTATTAGCTTAAGAGGGTGGTTATGACCACTGAGAATGAAAATATTATTAAAAGACTCATGAAAGGAGACATCCTTTGGAGGATTCATCGAATGCAAACTCATTTTGAAGAGTTTCTAAGGTACCTTTTGGAGATTTATAAAAGAAGGAAGTTGAGGCATTTGAAGTGTGTGCTTGAAAGTTCTGAAAAGAGTTAGAAGAAGAGGAGTTCTAAGGAGTCTGGAGAGATGTTTTGGAGAGATTTTCAAGCACCAAAAAAAAAATATTTATCCTTTTTATTTTTAGTTTATTTTGAGAGTGTTGTAAATAAGAAGAGATTCAAAGGAACTTCAAGATTTTGGTGGAGGATTTAAGATAAGTTTTTATCTTTTACTTTAAACTACTTTTGGTTTTAATTGAGACTTCTTGTTGTTTTGACAATGACTTCTACTTTTAATTTAAAGTGTGTTTTTATTTTCTCCATGGATTCTGAGTAGTTTTCTTTATTTTTTTCCCTTAAAATGTTAAGTAATTAAAGTGTTGGATGGAAGTTATGGGGAGTACTGATCTTTAATGTTGGAAGAAGTTGTGATGGTTTAAATCTGTTAACTTCATTTACTTCTTGATTTGGCCTATCTAAATGTTAAAATTTGTTGTGAGAAGATGTAAGAACTAGACTGGTATTTTCTCAGTCAACAATTGGAAAGAATCACATGAGGTTGTATGAATGAAAATATAATTCATATGATTTAGTGCAAATAAATAGGGAAATAATCATTGAAGGGTGTAGATTTGGAGGACTTTAAAGTGATAAGTTAAAGCCCCCAACTTGGTTTACTGTTTTAGGTTCTGGTATGAGATGTTAGCCCCTAAATGAAAGGAATCAAGGGAACTCTAGAGTGAGAGCTGGTATCTTCCCTGCCTAGCCAGTCTTCAAAACTATTCAAACATTAAATTAGCCAATGTTCTTTATAGCTTCTATAGTAAGGTTAAAGAATACAATTGATTCTATTTGGCACAACACAATTCACATACTCCCACAACAGAATTCCTATACTTATTACTGATTCATGATAAGGAGAAAGATATTTTTCAAATTTAGTGCTTTTCTTTTATAGAAACTCAAGTTATCTTTTTAAATCCTTATTGTTCTATTAAAATATCAAAAATACCAAAAAAAATTGAATTTTAATACTGTGAAAATATTTTTAGTTTAAGTAAGTGTTTTTTTAAAATAGAAAGTTTGCTGTTCAATAGTGCATATTACATATTTCCCTATTGGTTTGATATTCAGTTTTTAATAAAAAAGTCATACATTACTTGATAACGATACATATACTTGTGTAGTATCCCAATATAAATATAAATTAAAGAGTTAAATTCTTATTTTTGTCAGGATCAAGTTTTTGGTTTTATTGCAAAGTAAGAAAACATAAGTGAAAAATATCATCAAAGACATTATTATGTTATTTCATATGAGCACTTTGGGGGATCAATAACCCCTTAGTTCCTCTTCCTTTAGATTCTATAACAATGTTTTAAATTTGAGTCATTCCCCTTTAATCCTCCTTTGGTCCATTCTTTTGAAAAGTCCTACCCCTTGAATTTCTTGAAGACAATATTCCTTGATTTAAATCAAGAGTTTTCTAAGGTGACTTTGTTATCTAAGATGTAATTAACTATAGGGCTTGGCCTTATACAATACTTTAAGAAAACAACTTAATATAAACCATATTAAATTTTTTATATTAAATAAGGGAACTTGTCGGCCAATATAAAAAAGGTTTTTCGTAGACTTAAATGGACGTCGTAAAAACTTTAGTTTATTTAATCCAGCCTCACTAGTAAGTAATGTGTCTACCCCTTGAGATAGATGTAATGCTTGCGGTGTTAGGATCATTTATTTAAACTATTACAGATATGAGATTGGTTCAATCTTGCATTTTCAAAATTGAAATTTTAATTTTTTAAAATTATATGTATATAAATTAAATTAACCAAGCTTTTAAAACCGTGCGTCGAGATATCCATTCCAGTGGCCGGCAATTTCTAATTTGGCAACCAACACCAATTTATGTATATGGCACCTAGGCGCTAGTTCGGCTGCTTGGTACTTTTCTTCAATTTAGCTCATTTTGCTCCTTTTTTATGCTTTTTTGCCCCTTTTTACTCTTTATCTCTTTTTCTTACACCTACAACCCAAAACATAAAAATACTCTTCATGAAAGCATAATATCCTAAAAAAATTGAGCATAAAATGTGCATAAAAAATAGGCAATTTTAAGGTGGATCAATTCCCCCAAACTTAAACGTTACTTGTCCTCAAGTAAGCTTTCTTACTGTAGCTAAAAAGTAAAACTTATGGAAGTAAATTTTAATTGAAGGTTTCTATAGTTTTTTTTATAAATGCAATAGTGAAACTTTAGAATAAATTTTAATAACATAGGTTAAAACTAAACTGTAAAAATATTTAGTAGTTAAGTTTAAAAATTCTAATGTTTTGTTCTTTTAAAGAGTAATTGTAATTTGTCATATTAAAGAAACTTAGAAAAATTACATGAAAAAGAATATCATGTGAGCTTTGCTATTAAGGATGTTAATACTTCATAAATAAGCTTAAAATGTAATTAAATCTGTTTCCTTAAGATGATTTAAGTGAAGCTAATTTTTTATTAGGCATCTCCTCAAGCTTCTCATCACATTTATTTTTCTTTTTGCTTTTCCTTTTTTTTTAGGATCATTTTCAATCATTTCTTTTTTCTTTTCAAGTTATGTGAGGATTACTATATCTAGATAGCCTTTATTGATTTTGAACACCACCATCCTCTTCTTAAAGTTAAAACCTTTTTAGATTTCCTTTCTTGATAAAAAGACTTTTCATAAAGTCTTAATTCTTTCTTTTCAAATAAAAATCTAAGATCTTTAACATTCCCAAGAATATAATTTTCTTTATTTAAATAGGAAAAATAAAATTTTATACTCTTATACTAAATATCTCAAATCCAGAATTAATCTTTTAAATAAAAATTTTTACTTAAGTTTACTAAATTATTTATAAAATAAAAAATATAGTTATCTCAAGCTATCAGAACATACCACAGGTTATATTATAATAATTTTTGAAAATATATTTTACTCAGGACAAATAAGGATTAGTTTTAAAAAATTTCTCCCTTCCCCAAACTTAAATTTTAAACTACTTTTGACATTTAAGTTTATAATAAACAGAGAAAGAGAAAATTTTAAATTTCTAAGCAGGAGAACAGTATAAGTAGAGTAAAAAAAAGTGTGCTGAGTAGTAGACAATTTAAATTAACTATAGATATATCATGAAATTTTGCAATGTAAAAGAACTACTCTAACACATATCCAGCTCTAAGCAAAAGAGTAACAAAAGTAGTAGTGAAAATAAAAGTACAGAGCAACAAAACATACATAAACAGTCCAACATAAGATAAATCTAAAAAACTTAACTACTACAGAATAAGGAAAAAATCTAATCATCTTCCACTTCTCCTCATCATCAGAATCAAAGGGAATGTCTTCATCCATAAATTTGTGACTCTTAAATGGTGTAATTCGAGGACATGTAGGAAATTCAACTATATGGTCTCCCTTCATGAATTTCACCATTGCCTCATCATAATCACTCTTCCTTCTAGCAAAATTTGCCATATGATCAAACTTGTTTTCCATATCTTCCATACGACACTGCATCAAGAACATATCATTCTAGTGTTCCAATTATCTTTCACTCAATACATCCCAATATCTTGATAGAGGCCCAGTAGCAGTAGAAGTAGAAGGTCTAGAAGTACAAGCCCTAAGAGCAGAAGTAGAAGGTGCACCTTGAACTCTATCTCTAAGCTGTCCATATATATCAACATTAGCCTTCCCAATTAGCTTAAGTGGATTCAATTGCTCTTTCCAATGTTCAAAATTAACTTCAGAGTCTTTACAAATAGTAAATATCAAAGATGGAAATCCAAGACTTGAAGTCGTACCAGCTTTCACAGAAGTATTAATAGCATCATAAATAAAAGCACCCACATCTATAGGTTTTCTTTCTTGATTGTAGTAACTTAAAATAGCTCTTTGTCTAGTCACTTCACTTAAATGATTAGAAGGAAGGAAACACACATAAATAAAATAATGTCATGTTTTTGAATTAGCATTGAGCTTGGAAGAAGGAAAATTTACCTTTCAATCATTTGGAATCTTCCAAGCTCCACGACCATCAGTTAAATACGCCATGATCTGATCCAACTCTTCCTCAGAGGGAATGAATTCTAAATACAAACAATCAATCTTAGGTGGCAGACCATATATAACTTTAATTCTCTCAGCAGTAAACTCTACTCCTCTTCTTCAAAATAACACTTCGTCACCAACTGCTTCAGATAAATTTGCATAAAATTCTCTAACCACAACAATGATAACAACAACAGTAAAGTAAAAAAAACTCTTCCATTGATGTGCCACAATAATATTCTCTATAGTTCACCAGGTTGATAGACACTTTGCTCAGCAATAAACATTCTTGAAGAAGCAAATTTGTTGTAATGAATTTACGCATTTACACTGATAAATTTGATACTGTCATAGGATTCTTTTCCTCTTCCTCTCTTTTTCATAGGAGCCATCTAAAATAAATTTGAAGAAAAATTGTAACAAATTTCAAAATTAAGAAAACAGGCTTCCTACAAACTTTTTTAAGCTAGCAAAGCTTAGATCCATGGATTTTTCATCACTAAATCAAATATTTTTGCATATTTTTGGTCACTACTCAATGTATGAAAAATCCATGGTTAAATTCCAAAATAACTATGCCAAAATCTAGATATAACCTCGAGAAGATGAAATCTGGTGTTTTCAAGCCATGAAACTTGAAAATTTGAGCTCTATGAAGCACCCTAGAACTGGTTTTTGCAAAACATAGGAATAAGAAGGAGCTTGGGCGTCAGTAATGATGTGGGTTTGACTAAGCCTTTTAAACCAAAATTTCTCATTAATTTAACATCACACATCATGTTTATTAATTCCCCAACACCTTTTATTTTCCATTTTTCAATGCAAAATCAATTCCAACATTTTAACATGGGGGTTAATAAAAACATAACTTTCATTGATAACTTTCAAAAAACAATACAATATCACACACAAAAATTTAACAAATTAGCACAAGCAAACTAACACATAATCAACAACAAGTAACACTCATAACACAACCTTTACTTACGAATCATAAACACATGAATCCTATTCTAATGATCAATCCCTATTGATCTCATTCTTGTCACCCCTTTCACGTGCCAAATATTTGCAATCAAATGTGTAGAAGACAATGGCACAAGAAAATTCCATAGCTTCCATTTCATTAATCCATTTGTTCTTGCTATACATGGCTACCTGAGCATCTTGATAACTAGCCAAGTGGTCGGATTGAAGTTTCATCTACCACTTCAAGTGCTCGTTTTGGTGATAAATCTCATGCAACTTGTTGTGTAGATTAGAAGGCTCCTCTTCAATCTTCCCCAACTTCCTTGTCACCTTCTCCAAACTCAACACTAAGAATCCATTGAAAAAGTTTGGGCATCATTATGCACAAAATTATTTCCAACTCCATTCTCTCTATTCTCCATGGAAGCAAGTAAGATCTTGAACCCTTTCTAAACCCTCTTCTCTGGTTGAATTTTTGAATGAATGAGATTAGGCACAAAGGCTAGGCAATTTTTTAGAGAAGAGATTGAGAAAAGCTGCTTTGGGGCAATTTTTCCATGTTCAAAAAATGTGTCGCCTAGACGCCAACATCACAAGACTTTGGCATTTAGGCCCCAATTGTTGGTGCCTAGGTGCTAATATCCTAGTGAACACTGATTGGCATAACGTCAAATTTCTTCAATTTCTAATCATTTCTAATACCTTAATTAATGTTAAAAAATGCTACAAAAGCAAATGATATTAAAAATACTAGACAATAACAAAAAAAAGATCAAATCACACCGATAAGTATGAGTTGCCTCCCACAAATCACTTGGTTTAATGTCGTTAGCACGACATATCAAAATGTTTTACTTAGATAGAACCAACATTAAAGTCTCTTAATAATAGGCCCTATTTTCTCCAATGTAAGGCTTCAACCTATGTCTATTTACTTTGGTTATATGCCCAATTTTTGGATCTTTAATCTCCACAGCCCCATAAAAATAAATTTTTGTCACAATAAATGACCCCATCCACCAGAACTTAATTTTTATGGGAAATAATTTCAATCGTGTATAGTATAATAAAACTTGTTGTCCAGGCTCAAAATTCTCCCTTAAAATCTTTTGCTGATGCCAAATTTTCATCTTTTTTTATAAATTCAAGCAATTTCATTAGATTCATTCCTATTTTCCTCAAGCTCATTCACTTGCAATAATCATTTTTCTCCTGCATCTTTTAAATTAAAATTAAATTCTTTTATTACCCAATAAGCTTTATGCTCTAACTCAAATGGCAAATGAAAAGCTTTTCTAATTATGAGCCTATATGGAGACATTCCTATAGGAGTTTTGTAAGCAGTCCTATAAGCCCATAAGGCGAAATCAAGTCTATCAGATCAATCAATTCTTTTAGGATTCACATTTTTCTCTAAAATTGTTTTTTATTTTATGGTTTGATACTTCTGCTAATCCACTAGTCTGAGGGTGATAAGTTGTGACAATCCTATGTTTAATTCCATATTTTCTAAGTATTGTCTCCAATCTAAAATTCTTAAAGTGACTTCTCCCATCAGTAATGATCACTCTTGGCATTCCAAATTTAGTAAAAATATTTTTTGTTTATAAAGTTTGCAACACTCATAGCATCACAATGAGGCAAGGCTATTACTTTAATTGATTTAGATGCATAGTCCACAACTAATAAGATATAAGTCCTTTTTGAAGATGGTACAAATGGTCCCATCAAATACAAAGCCCAAACATATTAAATTTCAACTTCTATAGTAAAATTTAGGGGCATTTCATCTCTTTTAGAAATATTGTCTACTCTCTCACATTGATCATAAGTTTTCACATAATTATTAACATACTTAAACATTGTAAGCCAATAAAATCCAGAGTGTAAAATTTTAAATGCGATCTTATCTATTCCAAAGTGTATAAATTTATTTCATTTTTTTATAATTTTAAGAGTTTCATTAATTGGTACACATCTTCGAGTGACTTAATCACACCTGAAGTAACACCTTGAATCATATATAAATTTCTTTTTCTGGTGGCTTACTAGTCCGTATGATAGAATTTTACTAATTAAGTAGTTAACTATATCTGCATACCACGGTAAATGCTACTCAGCAATAACATAGAGTTGTTCATCAGGAAAATTCTCATTTATGTTTCCTCATTGTTCTTTTCTTTTCCATCTTCAAGTCTTGATAGATGACCAACAATTTGATTATTAGCTCCTTTTCTATCCACTATCTTAAAATCATATTCATGCAAAAGGACTCATCTAATTAATCTTGGTTTGACATCCTTTTTTGACATAAGATATTTAATAGCGGAATGATCAGCATGCACAATACATTTAGCTCCAAGTAAATTTGATCTAAATTTATCAAAAGTATATACTATTGCCAACAACTCTTTTGTTGTGTAATTAATTGGACTTCACTTGTGTAATTAATTTGAGCTTCATTAAAAGTTTCGCTGGCATAATATATAACTTTTGATAAGACAACTCCAATAGCATAATCACTTTCATCACACATTAATTTAAACGGTTTTTCCTAGTCAGGTGAAACAATGATTGGAGCAGTAATTAACTTTTTCTTCAATAAATTGAAAGCTTTAAGACAATCATCATTAAAGTTAAAATTAGTATCTTTTTCAAAAAGATGGCAAAGAGGGTTAGAAATTCTAGAGAAGTCATTAATATACCTCCTATAAAATCCAACATATCCTAGAAAACTTTTTACAGTAGTTACTAAATTAGGAGATTATAATTCAACAATAAATTAAATTTTTGCTTCATCCACTTACATACCATTTTTAGAAAATTTATGTCCCAAAATAATCCCTTATGTGACCATAAATTGACATTTTTATTAATTAAGAGCTAAATTTTTTTATTCACAGTGGTTTAGAACCTTTGCTAAATGATCTAAACATGAATCAAAAGAGGTTCCAAATACTATGAAATCATGCATAAACACTTCAATTAATTTCTCAATTAAGTCATAGAAAATAGACATCTTACACCTTTGAAAAGTTGCAGGTGCGTTAAATAAACCATAGGGCATTCTTCTAAAAGAAAAAGTCCCATATGGGATTGTAAATGTAGTATTTTTTTGATCCTCTGGAGTGATAAATGTTTGGTGGTAACCAAAATATCCATCCAAAAAGCAAAAGTATTCATGTCCTGCATTTTATCCAAAATTTGGTCAAAGAAAGGTAAAGGAAAGTGATCCTTCCTAGTGACAACATTTAATTTTTGATATTCAATACAAATTTTCCATCCAGTGACTTGACTTGTTGGAATTAATTTGTTCTTCTCATTTACGACAATAGTCACTCATCCTTTCTTAGGAACACAATGAGTAGGACTAACTCATGCACTATCTTAAATTGGCTAAATAATCCCAGCATTCAAACACTTTAAAATTTCCTTTTTTTAATCACTTCTTTTATCATAGGATTTAATCTCCTTTAAGGATTAGCCCTGGGTTTACAATCATCTTCCATTAAAATTTTGTGCATACAAATTGATAGATTGATTCCTTTAATATCTGCTAATGTCCAACCAAAAGCTTTTTTATAATTTTTTAATGTTTCCAATAATTGCTCTTCCTATTCTTTAGTTAACTATGAGGATATTATGACAGGTAAAGTAGATGAATATTTTAAAAATGCATACTTTAAATGCGTAGGTAGAACTTTCATCTCAAGTTCAGGAGGTTTTCAATTGAAGGAATTAGAGATTTATTATTTTCAATAGTATCCAAAATCTCAAAGTTTTCCTAAACATAATTAGTATCCTCAACATTTATCTTTGATGATTTTTCTTTGAAATCACATTTACTATCACTAACAATTCCTACCTGATCTAATATCACTTCATTTTTTTCCTCGGAAATGACTTCACATTTTTCTTGATAATATTGAATAATCATGTAATCCAAAATATCCATCCTATAAAATTATTCTTTAATATGATACTTCATTGATTTTAGAATATTAAATGTTACTTTCTGGTCATTAACTCTCATGGTTAACTCTCCTTTATACACATCAATCATAGCACGTTCGGTAGCAAGAAAAGGTCTCCCCAAAATAATTCAAATTTCTTTATCTTCTTCCATGTCTAGCACAGTGAAATCTAAAGGAATGATAAATTTATCCACTTTAACATGTACATTTTCTATAACTTCATTAGGATAAGTAATAGATTGATCAACTAATATAAGGGTTGCAGTAGTGGGAGAAATCTCTCTTAAGTCTAACCTTTGAAAAATTGATAAAGGCATGAGATTAATGCTGACACCCAAATCGCATAAGGCTTTTCCATAATTTTTTTCTCCAATCGCACAGGGCATTGTGAAGCTACTAGTCTTTAAGCTTTTTAAGTAGTTTCTTTTGAATTATTACACTACATTCTTCACTCAATGCAACAATCTTATGAGCTTGAAACTTCCTTTTCTTATTTAGTATATCTTTCATAAATTTGACATAACTTGGCATTTGTTCCAAAGCTTCTGCAAATGAATTATTGATTGTATGCTTCTTAAATATCTTAAAAAATTTAGTAAATTGTTGATCAAGCTTTTGCTATCTTAGTCTCTGAGGAATAGGAGATGGTGGTCTTTCTAAATCACTTTTAGCCTGAGAGATAGATCGTTATTGGGACTTAGAAATAATTTCTTTAGGTTTTTCAATCTCTCTCTCAACCTCAATCTCTTTTTCACTTCCAACTTTTAATTCCTTTCCACTCTTAAGTTGAACAACTTTAATTTGCTCTTGTTTTGTTCCTTTGTCTTTAGAAATAAATTCAACATTACTAGGAATTATTCTCTGGGGTCTATTGCTAAGTGCGTTAGCAATTTGACCCAATTTATTCTCAATATTTCTTATTACAACACCATAACTTTGCATCTGACTACCCATTTGCAAAACTACTTTTTTCCATAAATTATTGGTTATTAAAACTAGGAGAATAAGAAGGTCGATATTTATATTTACCATGATTTTTCTAGTTTCCAATTGAATTCGCTTGATTGTTCCCCCATTGCTGATTTCCACCACCAGAAATATTCTACTTAAAATTAGGGTGGTTTTTCCAACCTAGGTTATAAAAGTTTGAATATGTGTTATTAGGTTTATTAGAAACTACTGTAACGTTTCTAATGATTGAGAATCATTTCTATGTTCTAATAAATTTTCTTCACTTGCTTGAGGTATTTGAGAAAAATTCATAACATAGTTATCTAACTTCTTAGATAACGAAACAACTTGAGCTATTAAGATGGTAAAAACATCATTATCATTAATGTTAGCCACTCTTTTTGGATTTACCCTTTGTAAGGTCCATTGAAAATTATTAGTGGTCATTTCTTCAATTAAGGCATGAGCTTCATTAAATGATTTTGACATTAAAGATCCTCCAGTAACAACATCAATTATATATCTAACGGTTCATATTAACCCATTACAAAATGGTTGAATAATTAATCAGTCTGGTAAAGCATGATGTGGGCACTTTCTAAGGAGTTCCTTAAATCGTTCCCAAGCTTCATAAATTGACACCCCTTCAAACTGAATAAATGAAGTAATATTATTTCTAAGCTTAGCAGTTTTTGAAGTCGGGAAAGATTTGGCCATAAATTTTTATGTCATTTCTCCATATGTTTTAATAGATCATCCCACCTTGACCAATCCCATGACCAAATTAGGTCAAAGGGTTAACTTCATAAATTTATCCCAATTAATTAGTTAATTAATTAATTAATTAACTAATTAAAACATAAAAAATTCCTCATGAGGGGCCTTAGCCCAAAGGGTTTTCATGGAGGCCTAGCCCATGCATGAAGGTCAAAGCCCAAAAGCTTCTCCCTCACCCATGATTCATGGGTCATCCATGACCCATAACCCTATAAGACACATCAAATGCATGGATTTCATTGAGCCACATAAAATAGCCACCATTTTTGACTTGGGGTCAAAAGTCATCATGAGGGGGGGGGGAAGTGACATGGCACCTTGGTAAAAATAAACATAATCAACTTTGGGAAGAGGTGGCTTGCCTGGATTAAAAGCTTGCCAACATGTCACTCCACCTCATTAGCCCTCCAACAAGATAGAAGATCCATTCTAGACTCTTCCTACACCATACTTGGGCTCATCATGGCTTAGCCGTAGAAATGGGGGAAAGGATAATCCTTAGTAGAAATTCTTCTCCACTAATCTTCCCTGAGCTCCTCTGCACCACCTCCCACCTCTATTAATGAGCTCCAAACCTTCTTTCCACCTTCCATGGATATTTAAATGGCTTGGTCAAGATGACGAAAGAGGAAAATGCCATAAGAGTTCTCTAAACCTCTGCACACCTAAAACAAATTTGCTCCTCATACCTTAGGCAGCAAAACCCCTACAAAAGTTGCCTGTGAAATCCCACACTGAGCTCCAATTTTGAAGTGCAAATCCAGGGTCTTTTTTTGGGTTTAGCAAAAACCTATTTAAAACTCCAATACAACTCTTCCAAAAGCTTCCCTAAGCTCCATATAGAAGTTTCCAATCAAAATTGGCATTTCCCGTAGGCTCCAATCCACTCCTAGCTGAAACCGTGACCCCATTTCATAAAGCATATATCTGGGCCCAATTTCAATCCAAATGAAATTAAGGGAAATCTTTCTGAGTTAAGGCAATGCTCTACAACGTTTCCAAATGAAGCTACACCTCTTAGACCAAGGTATGGACATCTAACCCTAATTTTGTGCTCGGTTTTCACACATTGTGAAGAGAATGATCAATCTTTTGGAATTTAACCGTATGGATTGATTCGTCCCATCGAGATGAGGCTTTAGGAACAAATTTTATCAAAACTTGATAAAAACCAAACATGATCTTAGCATTTAATTACAAAAGGCTCTCGGTTAATCATCCTATGGGGAGGATGAACCGATGTTGTTTATTTCTATGTATCAGAAATGGACGGTTGTGATCTAGTCGCTCAGCAGATCAGTCCATATGAAAGAGACAGAACTGCGAGCTACAATGTCGACTAAGTGTAAAGGACTCCGAATAAAACCACACTGCATGTGAACTCAACACATCCAAGGATCCAGTCAGCTGTCGTGTTGGATAAATAGATAAATAGGATTTTCTAAATCAATTAATTCTAAAAAATACCTAAAATCTTCAAAAATACATATCTTAACATAGAAAGATCATAAAAATATGACAAAAATACCCTTGGATTCAAAAAAATGAGAAAAAAAATCATAAAAATAAAATATGAAATTAATGAATTATATTTAATTTTTAATTAATTAATTAATCTCTGGAGTAATTTAATTATTACAAATTATTTATAAATCCAAAAATTATGAAATTTTCAGGGATCAACCTTTATGTCCTTGGGAACATTCCCTGATTTTTTTTCAAGACTAAGAAAAATCCCTAGAGCAAAATTTACCAATTTTCACCAAATTTTGTAATTATTTCCAAAAAAAATTATAAAAAAACAGAAAATTGGAAATTAAATTTGAAATTGGCTAGAAAACTTAGGGTGATAAAATAAAACCCTAAAATGAAAAATTTTAGCCTCTTGAAAATTTAAAATGACATTTTTACCTTTAAGGTTAAAATTGTGAACTTTAAATTTACATTTAAAACCTAAAATCCTCTAGGCTTGGACCTTGACCTTAAATTACCAGTAGGATTGACCTAATCCTTGTCCTTAGGTCTGATTTCTAAATGGGAACTAGGGTTAACTAACCAACATTGGATTTAGTTACCCCCAAAACCCTTGTGTCCAAATCGAATGAACGCAAATCAAAATTTCAATCAGTGGGTTCAACCCATTGAATCAAAACCAAACCAAACTAAAATTCAGTTAGGTCTAACCACAATTAGGCCTAATATCATTAAACCTTAATTACATTAGGTTTAAGTAACATATAAATCATAATTAGTTCTAATCGTAATTAGACTTAATTAACCCTTAAACCTTAACCACATTAGGTTTAAGTGACCTTTTTAAACCATAATTAGGTTTAACCTAAATTAGACCTAATTAGTTTAATTAAATCTTATTACATTAGGTTTGATTAATCAAAATTAGGTCTAAACCAATTTAGACCTAATTAATTTAATTAAACCTTACTTACATTATGTTTAATTAATCGTTAAACTCTAATTAGTTCTAACCCCAATTATGCCTAATTATCATTGAACCTTAATTACATTAGGTTTAAGTAACCTATGAACCATAATTAGGTCTAACTGCAATTAGGCCAAATTAACACTTAAACCTTAACCACATTAGGTTTAAGTAACCTATAAACCATTATTAGGTCTAATCCAAATTAGACCTAATTAATTTTATTAAACCTTACGTAAGGTTTAATTAATCCTTAATCTCTAATTAGCTATAACCTAAATTAGATCTAATTAATCTAATTAAACCTTACCTACATTAGGCTCAATTAACCTTAAACCCTAACTAGGTCTAACCCAGATTAGACGTAATTAATCTAATCAAACCTTACTTACATTATGTTTAATTAATCTTAAACCATAATTTGGTCTAACCCAATTTAGAACTAATTAATCTAATTAAATCTTACTTACATTAGGTTTAATTAACCATAAACTCTAATTAGGTCTAACCCAAAATAGACCTAATTAATCTAATTAGGTCTTACTTACATTATGCTTAATTAAACTTAACCATAATTAGGTGTAACCCAAATTTGACCTAATTAGTCTAATTAAACCTTACTTAAAGTAGGCTTAATTAACCATAAACCCTAATTAGGTCTAACCCTAATTAATCTAATTAAGCCTTACTTACATTAGGCTTTATTAAATTTAAACCCTAATTAGGTCTAACCCTGATTAGACTTAATTAATTTAATTAAACCTTACTTACATTAGGTTTAATTTACCATAAACCTTAATTATGTCTAAACCAAATTAGACCTCGTTAATCTAATTAAGCCTTACATACATTAGGATTAATTAAACTTAAACCCTATTTAAGTCTAACCCTAATTAAATGTTATTAATTTAATGAAATCTTACTTACATTAGGCTTAATTAATCATAAAGCCTAAATAGGTCTAACCCAAATTAGATCTAATTAATTTAATTAAACCTTGCTTACATTAGGTCTGACCTAACTTAGATCAAATTAATCTAATTAAACGTTAATTACATTAGGTTTAATTTACCATGAACTCTATTTTGGTCTAACCTAAATTGGACCTAGTTAATCAAACTAAACCTTACTTACATTAGGTTTAATTAACCCTAAACTCTAATTAGGTCTAGCCCAAATTAGACATAACTAATCTAATTAAACATTACTTAAATTAGGTTTAATTAACTCTAAACTCTAATTAGGCCAAACCCAAATTAAACCTAATTAATCTAATTAAACCTTACTTACATTAGGTTTAATTAATCCTAAATCTTAATTAGGTCTAACCTTAATTAGACCTAATTAATTTAATAAAACCTTACTTACATTGGGTTTAATTAATCTTAAACTATAAATAGGTCTAACCTTAATTAGAACTAATTAATTTAATTAAACCTTACCCATATAAGGTTTAATTAATCTTCAATCCTAATTAGGTCTAATTTTAAATAGACTTAATTAAACCCTTAAGGTTTAACTACATTAGGCTTAAGCCAACCTAAACCATAATTAGACTTAATTAATACTTTAAGCCTTAACTACATTAGGCTTAAGCCAACCTAAACCCTGATTAAGTCTACTCTTTTTTAGACTTAATTAATATTTAATGCCTTACTCACATTAAGTTTACACAACCTTAAACCATATTTAAGTCTAATCTAAATTAGACTTTAAACAACCATTAAGCCTTACTTAAATTTGTCCCTCAACCTAAAGCCTAGTTTCGATCGAAATTGAACCTAAGTCAACCTAAGCTCTTAGGTTCAACCCAAATTGAACCTAAATCAGCCTAAACCTTAGATTCAACCCAAATTGAACCTAAGTTAACCTATACCTTAGGTTCAACCCAAATTGAACCTAAACCAACCTAAACCTTAGGTTCAACCCAAATTGAACATACGCTGACCTAAACCTTAGATTCTACCCAAATTGAATATAATTGACACCATATTTTAGGTCCTACCTACATTGGACCTAAAACTACCCTAAATCTTGGATTCTACTTAAATTGAATTTAACCAATACTGAATCTTATGTTCTACCTAATTTGGAACTTAAATCATTCCATACCTTAGATCCTACCTGAATTAGATCTAAATTATAGACTTTAAATTCAACCCATATTTGACCTAAACAAATTTAAACCTTAGATTCTACCTAAATTGAAGCTAAGTGACACCATATCTTAGGTTCTACCTAAATCTAGCCTAAACTACCCCAAACTTTAGGTTCTACCTAAATTGAACCTAAACCACTCCAAATTTTAGATCCCACTTAATTTGGACTTGGAAACATCCTAAACTTTAGATTCTACCTAAATTGGATCTACATAATTTCATACCTTAAGTCCTATCTAAATTGGGCCTAAACTATTTCAACCTTAGGTTTAACCTAAATTAAACCTAAACAACATCAATCCTTAGGTTTTATTCAAATTGAACCTAAACTAAATCAAACCTTAGGTCCTACTTAAATTGGATCTAAATCATTTTAAACTTTAGGTTCTACTCAAATTGAACCTAAATACATCAAAATTTAGGTCCTACCTAAATTGGACTTAAATCATCTCATACCTTAGTTCTCCTTGAATTGAATCTAAGTAACAATGAATCTTAGGTTCTACCCACATTGAACCTAAATATTAAGTCTAATTTATTAGACTTTAATCAACATTCCCTGGGTTTAACCAACATCAAACCCTAAATAAATGATGTGATGAACTAAAATGATTCAATTTCACATCAAAGTCCAACCGACAAAGATAAAATAAAATTCACGATAAAATATAAATGACATAAAATTCACTTTAAAAGACATTAACATTTAAACTTGAACTTAAAAAATGCAACTACGTTTGAGAAGATATTTTGGAGGAGGTAGCCTATTGTTGCTAACAAAAAATCTTCCAGCAACTTGCGGCTAATCAAACCACAAACATAATGACCCGGGATGACGGAACCGTGGGATATTGATCAGGTCATCCCAAACAAAAATAATTGATGAAATTAAATCAATTAATAAATTATAAACAACCTAAATTTTTTTCATCCCTTAAAATTTGAATAAGACATTAAAACTTAAATTGAACCCTATTGAATAAAGATCACCGAATGCAACTTGAACAACTGTGTTCAGATCTACAAAGATCTCTTGGATGATGCAATTTGTGGTTGGTGACAAAAATTCTCTAGTCCTGTTTCAAACACCTTTCAGACTAAGTAGATCTGAATACCCTTACGCCCCCGAGAGCAAAGCCATGGTCATCTAAAAAGTATTCAACCAACTAAATTGACATATTAAAACATGATTTCATGGCTAATCATGTTCTGTTTTGCAGGTTTGCTAAAGACATGAGACAAATTACACTTTATACTTTCTATGCATGTTATTTAGGTGTGCTAACTTTGTTTTGCATGGACGACATTCTGAAGTAGAAAAAGGTGAACCTCAAGACACCAAAAGAACAAAACAATGGAAACAAAGCAAAAAAAACCAAACAACATAAATAAAACATAGAGAAAATAATAACAATACAAAATGACAAAAACAAAATGATAAAACAAAAACTTTAGGGTAAAATCAGATTCTTGTAAATCTATTACCATGGGCTCAAACATTGATGTTTCTTTCTTTGACCTTGACACTTCAAAAAAGATTTTTCTGAGAACAAACGTTAGTCTTAATCGAAAGTTTTATGAAGTAGTTTTAACTACTTAAGATGTAATTAACTATAGGAACATGCTCTTATAGGAGTGTTGAAGATCTCAAAATAGGTATTGCACCTAAATCTCTGGTTATGAAGCTTTCATGTGGTTTTCTTTGTACGAGAATCTCAGAAATCAAACAGATCTAAATTCTCTATAAATAAAACCACTACAACATTTTCTTTTGTTTTCTATCTCTATTTGCCCTTTTCCTCTTTCTCCAGATTACTTAACTTCTTAAAGCCAATCATGTGATCTAAAGAGAATAAGTCATTTGAAGAATAGTGTAATAAAATAGATAAATAGAGTCGCGACTCCTTTCAACAATGACATCAATCAATGACATAAACGAAGGCGACAAGTTCCGGCGATGACAACAGTCAAGCATCCAGTAGAGAAATACATCATTTTGAATATGGTACCACGATGCATGCCAAAGATTGTGTAACAACACACCCCAAATGTGGTGCATCAACGACCCCCCGATGTATATGTAGCAAGGAATGTTGAATACAGTGCAATGATACACCCAGATGACAATGTATCTATACACCCTAAATATAGTGCAATGATGCATCTTGATGGCAGTATATCAACATTCATTTAGCTCTCGACTTCAACTTTTGTGGGCTATAGAAATCATTACAGCCCACCACTATGCCTTATACAGTCCACAACTTGTGCAACTCTTGACTCCCGCTCTGTGGTTTATTGACATCACCACAATTCACCACTACATGACCAACTACAACATATGTGGTCCAAAACTTGTGTAGTTCTCTACTCTAGTCTCTAAAACCTACAAACATCATCACAGCTCACAACTATGACATACGTTACTAACTATGACCTATGCGATTCATAGCTTGTGCAACTTCAACCTATGGCCTTTGAAGCCTACAAATGTCATTAGAGCTCTCAATTACCACCTTTGTGAGCAATAGACATCATCACAACTTAGAATAATGACTTTTTGACCAATTACGACCTATGTGGTCCACAACCCTTATAGCACTTGACTTCGACCACTACGACATATGAACCTCACGATAATTCACCACTAAATAATCAATTATGTTCTAAGTGGTCAACAGCTGATGGAGCTCTTAACTCTTATTTTTATGATTTAAAAACATCATCATAGCTCATCACTATGACTTATGCGACCGACTATGACCTACATGATACACAACTTATGCAGATCCTGACTCTGACCATTGTAGCTCACAGCTTCTATAGCTTTCTATTATGGCCTATACGGCAAAATAGTGCTCCAGAAGCAACCAACTGAGGCCCCCAAGACCAACCATTATTATGGCTCTCAACTGTAGTCTATAAGACAAGAAGGCGATGCAGTCACCATCTACTACATTCACAGTAGACTACTAGCTCTATAACAATCGACTACAACCATTGCAACATGTTTTCACCGAGAACTAAATTCATTATAGATAGACTATCAAGATCATCAATGAACTACTATTTTATATTTATAATGTTAATCTTTGTATCTCCATCTTTCTTAATTTATGAGAAGAGTGTACCTATATACTCACTTTTCAAATTGAATTATTTCAACTGGGCTAGACCATATGGTTTTTCCTCTTTCCAGGGATTTTAACATAAAAATTAAGTTGTCTCTTCCTTTTACTCTTCTTTATTATATGTGTGTATGTTGAATTTTTGTACAATGTTAAGATGTTTATTTATCACTCTACCACCACAGACCTTCCTGCACACATCCGTTTACTTCTATTTATGAGAATTAAAATCTTTTTTTGAATTAGTCTTCATCCATAATGCCAAATTATTTGATGAGGGAGGCAACCTTCCTTACAATATTGAAATATCATTCACGTTAACATCTTAAGCATGATTTTGGTGGGATAGTCTTCTCGCATCTCTACCAATAACTATTTTCAAGCTGGGGGCAACCTTCATTGTAAGTTTAAGAGTTTGTTCATGTTAACATCGTGGAGAATAATATGGTGGTGTAGTTATCTCACATTTCATTATGATATCAAGTTTTGAGAACCGCTTTCAAGCTAGGGGGAAACTTGCAATGGAAAGAGCACGTTCTCTACACCCCAACCATACTAGAGTTCTTATCCAACTCGTTCAAGAAGCTGATTTATTCTAGATTCAATACATGGGCTTCCTTGTAAGCTCATGTGAAAAGTGCCCCTACTGGGGACAATAAATTAAAAGCAATAGCTAGAAATTTTCCATATATTATTCTTGAGTATTACTACAACCATGCGATACATTGCGACCTACACACTAGTCTCAAGAAATACATAACATCTATGAAACCTCATTCTTAGCTTAATCAATCTCAAAGTGACTCAATTCGACCTCTTCCATCACTGGCTATGGTTGTCAAGCAAAAGCTTTGACTAATAGCCACATATGGGTCAAAAATTATTGGTGGATTTCATTTGATCTTTTTGCATAATAGGTTAGGATTATTGATGTGTGACTTTTTGTGCATTATAAATATTTTTCAACACTACAACACACAAGGTAGCTATACTAAAAAAAATGCAGATCAATCACCAAAAAATTACTTCATTACAATAAGTTTTTTCTTTTAAAACATTTAAAGCTACAACTCCTAGTGAATTAAGGTGTACTTTCAATCTCAAACCGTCACTAGGTTGCAAACACAAGCATACATATCACTCGAGTAATAAAGGGCTCTAATGGAGTCTTAAGTATTGATCCTATAGAGAGGTAAAAATTTGTTAAGGAAATCACACAAAAGCACAACAATTAAACTATATAACATTTAAGTAAGAAAACAGGTCGCAATTTGTTTAATGCTACTAAAGAAACTATGTTTATTACACTAATCTTTAAACTTCAAAGCTAAATTTACTAAAAACTAAACTAGGTTTTGTGACGAAGAGTTTAAATTTAAGAAAGTATCATTCCCCTTATAATGAGGTTATAGTTAGTGAATTATCAAATTGAAGAAAATGATATTGTGCCAAATAGGAGCAAATATATTCTTTATCCTTTTTACAAGTGACAAAGAACATTGATTAGTCTAGAGTTTAGTCCCTAAATCTACGGTTAGCCTGGGAAAATACTGGCTCTCACTTCAGAGTTTCCATGTTTATCTTCCCCGAGGGCTAACATCTCACTTTAATTTTCAAACGCCTAAACCAAATTAGGGATTTCAGTCTGTCACCCTAAAATCTCTAAGCCTAAGCCCATTAATGAATATCTTGTTATTTAATTGCCTTTAAACCCATGGACTACATTCTCATCCATGAAATTGAATGTTATTCTTAATTTGTTGTAGAAAGCATAACCTTCTCGGATCATATATTTCACAACTAATTTTAACAATTCAATTAGTCAGATCAAAAAGTAATGAAGTTCAGAGTTTGAATCAACATAATTATGGAATTAAAAATTACATAACAATCTTGATTCTTCACATGACTATTTCTCCTTGTAGGGAGAATGACAAATAAATTTATTCAGAATTTATGAGAAAGATACAACAAAATATGGATTTTTTATATAAAAACAAGTTTAAAAAACGAGAAAGAAAAGTACAAAAACTTAACTAGATCTCTTCCCTAAGAAAATCTCTTGAAGTTCCTTTGAATCTTTTTCTCGCTTTACAATAACACACAAATCTCGCTTAAAAATGTAAGGAAGAAGAAATATCTTACATTCCTTCTCCTCTTACAACTCTTAGAGACACTTACCACACTCTCACACACTTTGAAACTCACACCCCTTACACCCACCAACTTTTCTAACATTAAAAAAATTCTTTATAATGTAGGGATGAATTTCCCAAGAATCTCCATAGGAACCTCTTCAAAATCCATCCAAATTCATTGCATTTGAGAAAATAACACTCTTTAGCACCTAGGCGTCGTCTTCTCTATATTCTTGCACATAGGCGCTAGTTCTAGCACATAAACACCAGTTCAATTTTTTTAAAATGCTACCTTTTGACTCCAAATTTTGTCCTTTTTGCATCTTTAAGCTCCAAATACCTAGACTTAGTATACCTATAATAAAATATGAAAATACCTTTCTTTAAAGTACAATATTACTAAATTTAAGCCTTATATATATATATATATATATATATATATATATATATATATATATATATATATATATATATATATATATATATATATATATATATATATATATATATATATATATATATATATATATATATATATATCTAACAAACCAAAAAGGAGTTACACAACTTTGCAGTAAGGTAGGCCAAGGAGGTCTCCCTTAATAAGGAAAGAGAGAGAAGTTGAAGCAACTTTGGAGATAGATGGAGAAATTGTCCTTTAACCTAGCTCTAGCTAACCAGTTAGCAAGTTTGTTACCTTCCCTACGAATAAAATTGAACTTCAGGTTAATACTAGCAGAGAGGCTGTAAATTTTATGAATATAATGAAGAATATGCCAAGGGAAACTAATATGGTGAAGGAGTATATTAATTAGAATCTAGGAATCAGATTCAACCAACAAATTATGAATTTTTTCCTTGGTAGCGCAGTAGATACCCCAATAGACTGCAGCAGTCTCAGCCTCCAGAACATCTTCTACCAAGATGGGAGAGGAGTAGTGAAGTAAATAAGAGCCATGGGAGTCTTTAAAAATTGCACCAATACCAGCATCTGACCCCAAGTAGCTACCATCAGTATTGACTTTAATCTAGCCAAAATCAGGTTTAAGTCAGAAAACCTGAGTAATCTGCTGTGCCATGAAGCTTTTGGTGGTACCCCTTAGAATATCAGGGAAGGCTTTCCAGTGAGAGAGTTTTCTAAAATATGCAATGCAATTGGTTGACACTTTAGTGTTATGTCGTGTGATTTCTTCAAATTTAGCTTTCTTTCTAGCCATCCAAACAAATCTGGAAACTATAGAAGGAATGCTGTCCAGCTTACCCTTACTCCAATCCTTCCAATTAGTTAGGAAAAGAGACCAGGAGAGGTTGATGGTTTATACTTGCAAGTGGGTAAGGATAAATGCCCAGACTTACTGAACAAACTGACATTGAAAGAAGAGATGGTCTAAAATTTCCTCCTAGTTTCTGCATAAGTGACAACATGAGGGGCCCCTCAAGCCCTTTAGTTTGAGTATCAGCCAGCTTCCCATCCCCCAACCAATTATCTAACAAGAAGTTGATTTTACCTTCTCCTAATTCCCAAATGAAATGGTTTTCTGCACTATCCTTTTACCTTGAGCATATGGGACCAAAATTCGGAATCTCCTAATTTAGCAGATGCCAGTGATATGTGCAAATTTCTGCAGTATTTACCTTTCAAAAATAGTGCCCAAAGTGATTCATGTGCTCTGAAGTGAATCCATAATTTACCTAAATTAATATGTTGGATATGTGTTAAGGTTCTAAAGCCCAGGCCCCCATTATACACAGACTTACAAACTAATTCCATTGGGTCCAGTGCAATTGGTTCTTTTGGTCAGACTAAAGGAATCTGTTAAACATTTTTTCAAGGAGCAGCTTTGTGCTTTTCTTTAGAGTTTCCATCTGGAGACTATAAGAAGGGAAAGTAGATAAAACATGTTTAAGTAATGTGATTCTCCCCCCATTGGACAAAAAACCATTTGTCCAGTTGAGCATCCTTTTCTGAATTTTTGTCACCACCTCATCAAACTGAATTTGTCTAGTTCTTCCCTTGAGAAGATAAACACCTAAGTATTTAAAAGGGGAGATGGAGGTTCTGAAACTAGAGAATTCAAAAAGCCAATCTTTGAACTGATGTTTGAAACCCTTACCATAGATGAGGGAGTATTTTTGATTATTCAGTAGAAGCCCAGAACAAGACAGAAAAGACATTAAGCACTTATGGATTTGTTTAGCAGCTGGTTTGGTGGATTTAGAAAAAATGATTATATCATCAGCATATGAAAGATGGCTAATAGCTATATTTGATATATGTTTGAATTGGTGTTGAGGGGAAACTTCTGAAATCTGATTAAGCAATAAATACAGATAAACAAAGACAAGAATAAAGATGGTAGGAGAAAGAGGATCACCTTGCTTAATCCCTCTTTGAGCTCTAAAAAAACCATGTGAAGAACCATTGATGAGAACAAAATGGGCCTTGTTACGAAGCCATCTCAAAATCAGATTAATAAAGTCCTATGAGAAACCTCTTGCTTGAAGGACCTCCTCAATGAAACCCCAGTGGATAGTATCATAAGCTTTGCTGATATGTAACTTGTAGATCAGATTTCCATCACTGCAAACTTTGTCAAGATCTTGGACAAGTTCCTGTTCAAGAAGAACATTATCAACAATGCTTCTTCCCTTTATGAAAGCAGTCTGATTTAAGGAGATTATTCTATGAAGATGTGGTTGGATTCTGGTAACAAGAATCTTGCTAATGATTTTAATTAACACATTTGTTAGACTGATTGGTCTAAACTGGTCCCAACTCATGCAATTGGTCTCCTTTGGAATGAGAGTGATGGAGGAAGAAGTGAAATAGTTGGGTGGATCACTACCATTAAAATAGGTCTGCACTGCAGTGCTTTGATAACATCTCTTTTAACAATACTCCAAGCTTTTTTTTTATAAAAATCAGCAGAATAACCATCAGGGCCTACAACTTTGTTGTTGTAAATAGAGTCAATATATATATATATATATATATATATATATATATATATATATATATATATATATATATATATATATATATATATATATAATTGAACATCTTTTTTGGTGTATCAAAATCCCCTAAGCATAACTATTACTTGTCCTCAAGTAACTCTTTTACTGCATAGAAAACATGACTTAAGATAGTGAGCATCACTTAAAAACTTCTATAGTTTTTGTTTTATAAAGATAATAGTTTGACTTTACAAAAATTTTTAATAACTTAAGTTAAAACAAAAAATATAAGAATATCTAGTAATTAAGTCTAAGAGTTTTAGTTTCTTATTTATTTCAAGAATAATTGTAATTTGTTATATTAAGGATGCTTAGAAGAACTATATGAAAAATTACTTCATGAGAACATCATTAGTGAAGATGCTAATACTTTAATATAACTTTAGAAATGTATTTAAACCTATTTCCTTAAGTTGATTCAAGTGAAGCCAATTTTTTATTAGGCATCTCCTCATGCTTCTCCTCACATATATTCTTTTTACTTTTATTTTTCTCTTTTCTTCTTTTTTCTTTCTTTTTTTCTTATAGGATCATTTTCAATCCCCTTTTTTATATATTTTCTTTTGCATGTGAGGATTACTATATCTATATAGCCTTTAATGATTTTAAACTTCACTTTCATCTTCTTAAAGTTAAAAACTTCATACATGTCTTACTTATAAAAGCATATTAGTTTTAAAAAAGAATTTTCATGAAGTCTCAATCCTTTCTTTTTATATAACTCTAAGACTCTCTTAATAATTTCCTTTACTTTAGATAATACACACATAACTCTATACTCTTATACTAAAAATCTTAACTTTTAGAACTAACCTTCATTATTAAAGATTTTTACTTAAGTATACAATCATATTTATAAAATCAAAAATATAATTATCTTCATGTTGACCTCTGATACCAATAGTTATGTTAAAAATAATTTTAAAAATATTGTTTATTGAGGACAAATATAGTTTAATTTCTTAAAAAACATATTTTTCTTCCCCCCAAAACTTAAATTTTTAATATGTACAACATTTAACACAAAAATGAAGGTAGAAAGAAAACATTAAATGCATTTAAATAAAACTGATTTGTAGAGGGCTTTGAACTTGAAACTTTACATGTACCAATTAAAAAGAATAGGGTATAAACAAGATATATCAAATGGATTTGCTAAGTAAATGAGAGTTCTAAACATAAGTAATAAATTACAAAAAAAAAATACTGAAATGAAAACAATCAATCTACATCTAAACATAACAAGTTCAACTCCAATTTACAATACACGTCATTTAAAAATAAAGTTCACTAACTAATAACCACATGAAAACAAAATCAGACTACATAAAACAAACATGAAAGTAAACTACTCATCATCATCATCCTCCTCATCATCATATTCATCTTCTTCTTCTTCAAATTCTACTTCAGGCTCATAAGGTGTAAAGCTGGGGCAAGTAGGGAATTCTACATTATGATCGCCCCTCAAATATTTTGCCATAGACTCATTATAAGAAATCTCATAATCCACTTTCCTTTGCATATACTCGTTATTATGATAATTTTGAGCTTCCATAGTTCTCATCTGATTTCTGAGAGTCAAGATATCACCCTGCTGAATAAGTAGTTGCTCCATAACATTTTCTAAGGAACTAGTGCGGGATGTAGAAGGTTCAGAAGCTAAAGTAGAAGGTATATCATTGCCTCTACCCCTAGCTTGTTGTCCAACATGCAACTCATATGTATGAGCACTAAGCTTACTGATAGGTTTAAGAGGTTGCATTAATTCTTTAGATCTATCATAACCCACTTCTGATTGGTCACATAAAGTTAAAAATTAAGGCTGGGTATCCTAAACCTCCAGCAGTCTCACCTTTAGAAGAATTATGGGTAATCCAATAAATGAGACCATCGATGTTTATTCTCTTCATTTATTGAATACATAAATGTAAAGTAGCTCTTTCCTTAGTGAATTCACTCAATTGATTTTTTAGAAGGAGTCGAGTGTAAATAAAATAATTTCAAGCTCTAGAGTGAGTGTTTAACATAGAAGTAGAGAAGTTTACCTTATGATCTGTCTTCATTTTCAAACTCCTCTTCCATCAGTTAGATAAGCAATAAATTCATTTAATGTCAGATCAGATGCATTAAAATTAATATATTCACAATGAAATTAATCTCTTAACCCATATAGTGCATTTATTCTTTTTGAGGTGAATTCAATAGTCTTACCTTGTACAAATACTTCATCATCCGAAGCCTGTAGGAGGTTTGCATAAAATTCTCGGACAATCGAGATAACTTCTACAACCATAAAATAACAAAAGGTTTCTCAATTTCTTGCCACAATCAATCCTTCAAAAGGACTGTCAGGATTGCAAAATGCTCATTCTTGAATTAGTTTTGTTGTCGTGACTTAAGCATTATAATGATGTTGGGCTTTAATGTTCACAAAAGCATTATAATGATGTTGGGCTTTAATGTTCACAAATTTTCTCATGTCACAGGCCTCCTTTCCATTCATCTTCCTCATTTTAGGAGCCATATGAGTTTTAAAAATGTAAAATATTTCCACATAAATTTGCTATAAAGAAAAAGAAATCTCCTAAATCAAAATCATTGCTAAGAAACTTCAAACCATGGATTCTTCACTAAATTTCTCCAAAATTTCTAATTTTTTGTTTTCACATAATGTAGGAGAAATCCATGGTGAAAATAAAAAACTTCTAGGTTAAAGTGAGGCTCTTACCAAGAGAAGATGAAATCCAAAAATTTCTAGCCCCAAAATCGCCTCAAATACTAGTATTTGGAAACACTAGTATGTTATTTGACCTTAGTCGCAAGGTAGAAGATGATCCAGAGCAGAAAAATGGTTGTTACTATTCATTTTTGTAATTTTAATGATTTAGTTGATTTGAATCCTAGGCACCACTTATATTTTAAATTTTCATTTTTTTTGTAAAAAGCATTGTACACCAAAGCACTCCATCTTCTTACTAGTTTAAATTTTTTTTTTATTTTCACAATTAAGTAATTTACTAAGATCAAATTTTTAAAAACAACAAACAACCTCACATTTTTATGTATAAATCGATTCAATTTTAAAAAATTATTTTAAAATAACAACATAAATTTAGCATCGAAAACACAACAAAGTTACTAGAGGATAAATGACAATTAAGTTTGGGGGTATAGATCCACCTGAAAATTACCTACTTTTATTGTACATTTCATGATCATTTTATGTATATTTTCAATGATATTAAAATTTTAAGGAAGTTATTTTGAATATTTTTGTCTTTGGGTATAAGAAATGAACTTTCGGAGGAAAGGAAACAAAAATAGAGCAGTTTGGAATAAAAACGAGCAAGAAAAAAATTATGACTTGACATATTTCATTGTCTTTCTAGGCTTTATCTCGTTTAAATTTCTCACATGTTTTTGAAAAAAAGTACACTTTAAAAAAAGGTGATTTTCATGTTTATCTTGTAGTTATAACTGTTAGGAGCAAAACACAACTAAAATGGGACAAAATGGAGCTGAAATGGAGCCAAACGGTGGTGCTGCTGCCAGGTGGTGCTAGTGGCGCCAAAACTAGCACCAGAATCTAGAGAACATGTTCCAGAGGAACCAGAACTGGTGCCATATGCACCAAAATCCAGAGAACCAGCGGTAGAGGCTCCAGAGACAGTTATGGACATATTTTTTTGCAATTTTTAGCTATTTTGAGATGTTTTAGAAGGCTCAAAGTAAATCAAAAGCTCCATGGAGTTGTTCAATGAATCTAGACACTTAGGAAAGACTCTTGAATTAAGAGATATGTCTATTGTATGAATATATTTGTCTCTTGGATTGAAAAGGTGTGTCTTTTGGGAAAAATAAGGAATTTTGTGTCTCTTTAAAATGGGTGGTTGGAGCCTCTCATGAGGGGTGTGTATGTTAGGAAAAATGGGAGGAATGCTTAGAGATCTAGAATAAGAGAATAAATGTACATTTTTACCTTTTTTGGAAAGATTGAAGAGGGGATTTTGAGAGAATCTGTAAGGAATTGTACTAGCATTGCATGGATCAACAAGAGACTTTGTGGGAGAGATCTTCATCTTTTTTTTCAAAGGGAAAAAGCTAAGTATTGTGCTCTTCATTATCTTAACATTTTGTAAAAACTTATCTAGTGGATTTGATTTGATGTAATGAAGTTTTTCTTTGTGTTTTCTTCATGTTTTGTGAGTAGTTTTTTCTTACCCTTTCTTCTTATTAGGAAATATCAAAAGATTATGTTGTTGTTTTCATTTTACTTTTCTTTTGCAATTAATAGGATTCATGTGTAGGATTTTGGGATGCATGTTAGTATGCATTTTAATTATAAATGTGATGGTTTTTATTTGAACTTCATTAACGTTGCAGTTTAGACCTGTTGTAATGTTAAAATTTATTGAGAAACATAAGATCCGAAATGGCTATACTTTCTACAATAAAGTAAGAATCATATTCAATTTCATGGATGAGAATGTAGTCCAAGGGGTTGAGTGCAAATAAATAAGGAAATATACTTTGATGGGAATATAATTGCAAATTTTAGGGTGAGAGACTAAAATCCCCAATTTGGTGTAGTTGCTTGGAAGTTAAAGTGAGATTGTTAGCCTTCAGAGGAGGGAGAAGTGAGAGCTCTGGAGTGCAAGAAAGTATCCTCTCAACCTAACCACAGGTTCAGGGACCAAACTCTAGATTAGCCAATGTTATTTATGCACTTGACAGACGGTAAAGAATAAGATTGCTCCTATTTGGAACATAAAATATTTAAGGTATCTCATCCTTATACATTATCCAATTCACTACATAAGAATAGTAGTTTTTAACATCTAAAATGTCTCCTAACCAATTCATCTAGAAAGGGTTGTCTTTAAAATTAATATTTTTATTTAGGATTAGTTGTTGGTTATTTTAAACATAAGATTTAATTTTAAGAGTACTTGTTAGAAGAACCACTTAAATCTACCATCCAAACTAAGGACTGATAGTAGTAGATTAGAATTAGCCTAAGGGAATTCTTACCTCGCTTCTCTGTGGGATCGATACTGGGTTTTTTTAAAGAAAGTCCTACATTACTTGAAGTAATACGCGCACTTGCGTAGAACCTCTAGTGTGTGAACTTTTTTATACATTTCATAAAATTTTGATTTTGCACACTAACTAATTAATATAAATTGGGTCAAGTTTTTTGTTATATTTTTGGAAGCTAAATTACTACTTAATTTCAGAATGGGGCAAGTTTTTGACACATTTACCAGGGATTTAAATTGACATAAAACACATAGGAAAAAAACACACACCTAACTAATTAATATAAATTGGGTCAAGTGTTTTGTTATATTTTTGGAAGTTAAATTACTGCTTAATTTTGGAATGGGTCAAGTTTTTGACACAGTTACCAAGGATTTAAATTGACATAAAACACACAGAAAAAATGCACACACCAGAAGTGCATCAACAACCAAAAATAAATGTCATAAATTCTTTATTTTATTTAATCAAGCCTCACCAGTAAGTAATATGTCTATTCCTGAGGATATATACATTTCTTGCAGTGTCATGCTCGTTTATTTAAACTATTGCATATATGTGAACGATTCCATCTTGTATTTTTAA
>NEWO01001068.1:60882-71049 GCA_003013225.1 Phalaenopsis aphrodite | reverse complement strand
TAAACTTGATTTTAAACATGTATAGCATTCAATATAGAAAATATAAGCAGGAAGAAAAATAGTTCATAAATTCTATCTATCACAAACATTTACAAGTATTCATCAGAAAAGAACAATATGCAATAGAAAGTAAGTCTAAACTAAAACATGCTCGATAAAATAGAAAGAAAGGTTTAACAAGAAGAACAGGTATCGACATGGTTCTATATATATTTATCTGTTATTTAAATCATTATTTTATTGTAACACAAACCCAAACACACATGATAAATGAGGTCAATTCTTCCTTGAACTCATTACATCTCACTAACTTACTTATAGTTTCTAAGGGAATCACTACACAAATATATTGGATAATTATAAATGATTTTAAAGATTCTAATACCAAAGATAAGATTATCCCTGAAACATTTGGTCACAAACACCAACCCCAGGTTTCACCATATTCCATTAATTAAGCACCTCTAACAGTTATAAGGATGGTGTAAATTCATCCACATGTTACTCATCAAATAGGTTAGCTACTCCTATCAAATGAAAAAAAAAGTTAGAGGGAAGAGGTAAAAAAATTGAGATGCAACTATCACTATTAAAATTCATAATGTCTCTTGTAAAACTCAAGTCCGGGTGAGACCCGAGTCATAGTGGACTCATCAATCCAACTACTACAAAAGAACACACAAGCCTAACCATAATAAGAAGTTAAGAAATCACCTCCCTCATGACAACAAAAATCAAATCAAGCCACTAACAATCCAAACATCTAGCAATAATCAATCAAACTAATCAATCCACACAAAAGAAAATTTAATACAACACTAACAATCATGACTCGCAATAACACTAAATCAAACCACACTGATAACTATGGGTTGTCTCCCATAAAGCGCTTTGTTTAACATTGCCAGCCCGACAAATGATTCCACCTGGATCAAAATTCCATTTAAGTAATCTTTGATCAATCACCCAATCTTTACTGGATCCAGGGATTCCTACAAAGTCATTAAATTTAAAATTTTCTTTCAGCTCTTTCTTTTCAGATTGATTCATATCATTGTTCCTCATGTTTCTTTCTAGATCCAAAATTCTTCTAGTGATTTTCTCAATTTTTATATTAATATCATCTTTTAAATTTATAAGAAATGGATTTTTATAAGATACTTCATGATCTCCCAAATTTTAGATCGAATTCTCTCTAGATAATTCAAAATATGGATCAAATTCTTCTTGGTTACTCTCCTGTTTAAGGTTCCCTTTCAATTCTTCCCCTTGTTACTAAGTAAATGGTAGAGGTGGTCTTTCTATATTTATCTTGGTTGAGGAAATAGGTTTTTCTAATTCCTTAGAAATTTTATCCTTTGGTCTTTCAATCTCCTTATCCTCATCTCTCAACTCAAAATTTCTTTTGAAACATATCATTGAATTCTCTTTAAATATTAATTTAATAATTTTAAATTGCGCATCATTCATCTCCTTAGGGTTTATCTCAGGGTCACTAAGTAAGATCTCTGGGGGGTAGCTGTTCATTGCATTAATAATCTCTCCTAGTTGGTTTTCTATATTCCTTATTGCGACTTCTTGATTTTTCAATTGTCTCGACATTCGAATCACAACCTCTTCTAGGATTAATTCCTTCTCCTCATTCTGTGGGTTGGAGTTAAATTGAGGATGATGATTAATTGAGTTAATAATCTGCCCTAATTGCTTTTTCATATTCCTCACTGTGGCTCCTTGAAACTCTAGCTCACTCTCCATTTGAATAACAACCTCTTCTAATAAATCCTTCTCCTCATTCTAAGGGTTGAAGTTAAAATTATGAGGCAAAGAAAGTTCATCATTAAAATCACTCTGATTATTCCAATTATAGGTCTGATTAAATTGATTATCTTCCCAAAATTGGTTTTCTCCTCCAAACTTATTATTCCTGTTAAAATTCAAATGACTTTCCCAACCTAGACTGTAATAACCAGAATAAGGATTGTATATCTCATGACTAAGTTCAAAATAATTAGGCTCAATCAACTGTCCAAATAAAATTTCATTAATAACTGAGGGTTCTTGAGAATAACTTTCTATGTAATGATCTAACTTCCTCTCATTATCTGCAACTTGAGAAATTAAAATATTAAGCATATCTTCTTGAAAATTTGACACTCTCTTGATGTTTACTCTTTCAAGGCTACTAGCATTATAATCCAAATCTAAATATTCATTATATCGTTGATCTATCATTTTTGCATTAAATTCATGAAGTTTTTTCAAATCTCTCCCAAAAGTTCTCTCCAAATCTGACTCACAAAATTCAAGGTCTGCAGCTCTTGAACTACGCATACAAATCAAAAGACTTAACTAATAGAATAGATATCAAAAATATTTTTGGTATTTTGGATTTTCTTTAAAATAAACACACAATAATTAAACACACTATATAATAATACTATAAATCTGAAATCTAAGTCTTACAAGTTTAACTAAAATTCTCCAAAATTTCTTACCAAAGCTTCTCTGGTAATGGCGCCTAAAACTTGATGCACCTCTGATGTGTGGTGTTTTTCTAAATGTTTTATGTCATTTTAAATCTCCAGTACATTGCCGAAAACAACTCGTTCCGAAATTACATAGTAATTTAGCATTAAAAAATATGGTCAAAACTTGAACCAATATATATTAAGTAGTTAATGTGCAAAATCAAATATCATAAAATATATAAAATAATTCACACAGTAATGGTTTTACGCAAGTGCACGTATCTCTTCAAGTAATATAAGGCTTTCTTTAAAAGCTCCAATATTCATCCCACAAAGAAGTGCAGTAAGAAATCCCTTAAGCTAATTCTAGTATACTATATCAAATCTTAGTTTGGAAAATGGAAATTATTGATAATAACATAAATCACAACATTCAAACAATAACAAATTAAAGTAAGAAAGACAAGTTAAAATGGTTTTAATGAATGCTGACAGAAATGTAACTAAAAGAACTAGGTTTACTAAACTAATTTCTAAACTTTAAAGTTAAACTAAACAAAGTTTTGTGACGAAGAGTTCAAATTTAAGAAAGCATCCTTCCCCTTTACAATGAGTATATGGATTGTGAAGAAATTAAAATTATTTGAAAATATTTATTTAAATTGTTTTGTGGCAAATAGGAGTAATCCTATTCTTTACCGTCTTCAGAGTGCATAAACAAAGCTAACTGATCTAGACTTTGGTACCTAACTTCGTGGTTAGGCTAGGAGGATATCGATTTCCACTCCATAGCACCCACTACTCCCTCACCTAAGGCTAACAATCTCTCATCAGTTTCCAATCAACTAGACCAAGTTGGGGATTTTAATCTGTCACCTCAAAATCTCCAATTTTGCATCCAACGAAGTATATTTCCCTTTTTATTTGCACTCAATCCTATAGAGGACATTCTCTCCCATGGAATCAAATGTGACTCTCACTATGTTGTAGAAATCATAGTTTTTTTGGAACATATGTTTCTCAACACATTTTAACAATTCAATTGGCCAAATTGAAAAGTAAATGAAGATCAGAGTTTGAATCGTTACAAATTATTGATATTTAAACTGTATAAAATAAAATCAATTCTTCACAAAACCAAATCTCAATGTAGGGAGAAGGATAAGAAGACTACTCTTAATTCATGAGAAGGATATGACAAAACGTGAATTTAATATATAAAAATAAGTTTACGAAATAAAGAAAGAAAAGAACACAACTTTTCTCACGCTCATTCCTGAGCAAATTCCTAGAAGTTTCCTTTAAGAACTTTCTCTCTTTACAACCACACTCAATTCTCTCCTATAAATGTAATGAAGAAGAAATCTCTCACATTCCCTCTCCTTTTACAACACTAGAAGGATATCATCTCTTCTCCAAAGCATTTCTCTCACTCTCACACCACACACATGCCTTAGAATCCTTTCCTTTTTAATTAGAGGTTTCCTCCCTCTAAAAAGAATTCAAAATTCCCTCTAAAGTTCTATCCAAAAGTCAACCCTTTTGAATTCAAAAGATTTTTCTATTGATCCAAGAGAAATATCCCTTCATAAAGAACCTTCCAAAATGTCTAGATGCATTGAATCACTACATGGGGTGTTTAGGACAAGTAACCTTTTCAAAATTCATGCAAAATTCATCTCGAACAACCTGAATCCGCAAAAAGTCTTCTCTGGGTGCCAAATCTGGTGCATCTAACACTAGCTCTCTATCAAATGGCGCTTCAAGTGCCAGTTTGGCACATCTGGTACCACCCTATAATAGTTCCACTTTTTTCTTCGTTTGACTCTGTTTCACCCTATTTCAGTAGTGTGTCGCACCTATTAGATATACCTTCAAAATAAACATGCAACAACCTTACTTTAAAGTTTAATTTTATTCAAAAACATGTGAGAAATGTAGAGTAGATTAAGCATAGAAAGACATATCCAAATGTACCAAGTCAGAATTTTCTTTCTTGCTCATTTTTACTCCAAATTACATCATTTTTTCTTCATTTTCTCTAAAAGTCCATTTCTTGTACCAGAAAATAATGAATGAAAAGTACCTTCCTTTAAAGTGTAATATCATTAAAAATCATTAAGAATGAGCATAAAATATGTATGAAAAAATAGAAAATTTTTAGGCGAGTCACCCACAACAGTATCTACCAAGGGAAAATGTGTACAGATTAAGGAAAGTTTAGTAGATGCATTCGTTG
Organism: Phalaenopsis aphrodite; assembly: GCA_003013225.1. NCBI lineage: Eukaryota > Viridiplantae > Streptophyta > Magnoliopsida > Asparagales > Orchidaceae > Phalaenopsis > Phalaenopsis aphrodite. The sequence goes on along the minus strand of NEWO01001068.1, from coordinate 66,342 downwards.
CTTTATCGTTTGTGTTTGAGGTTGGTTCCAGTTTGAGAGCTACACCGTTGACTATATCCAAGAAGAGAAATTGTAACTGCAAGATTCAGAGGGCCACCAAGGCCAAGGTTATATAATTAGCCCCTATTGACATGATTCCTCAGCAGAAGGAACTTAGAGTACTTAAAACCTCTCCCCTCCTCCGAGGGAGTTGGTTTCACCCACTGTCAGATAATACTAAAGATGAAAGTCTCCACAGGATTGCTGCTACTCTTCCACCATCTCATGGTCGTGATGAGGAGAGGGAGAAGCCCATTCTTATCACCTGAGTTTGCACCATATTTGAAATATTTCCTGCCAAGGAGGGATGTTCTGTTGCCGAGCTGCTTAAGCAGGTTGGCTATGAAGTATCACCCCGAATGAAGAATGGGATCTTGAAGAAAGTCAGACCCATCATCAGTTACAAAGATCAGTAGAAGTGCCCCGAACCCATATTCTAGTTAGATTCCGGCTTGGAAGCCATGTTGACACCATTGTCGCCATCTCAGATGACACCACCATTTCCCTAAGACCCATAGGGCATAGACCGATCAAGTTGCATTTAGGTCCTAAACTACCATCTACAATTGTTTATGAGTATTTCTTGAAGGAAGGTAACGAGAAGAGACATGTTACTGTTGTACCTAGTTCACACCGTGGGGAGCATGCTTCTCATCAATGCATCGATGCCTCTACCGAGACACTCCATCTTAAGGCATCAACATAAATTAAGAAAGTGTGGGTACCCAAGGGTTCGGCTCCAATACATACTAATAAGCCCCTATGTAGTTCCATGGAATGAAGTATATGTATGATGTGTCAGATGTTGTTACAACCATTGCTACATACTCCACTGGAGAGCAAGATGATGTTTAGGGAAGACCCACATATCTTAAGCTGGTCCAAGAGAAAGCAATTGATGATAAATTAGAAAAGCTCATAACTGAGATTGTGGAGATGAAAAAAGAGCAAGGAGTGGGTGTCGATGATGAAAATTTTGATTTCACAGACTATCTTGATGAGGAGTTCATGTAGATTAAAGTTGTTGAGACTAGGGTCGCTCAATATCTACATGATGCTCCACATTTTAGTGAGGAGAATGCCTTAGATGACCTGGAAAGGGCCATTCAATGAAGAGATGAATATATCATCCAAATCGAGAAAAGGATGGCGAGATGGTTGTCACCATGACCGTCATGGCTACAATGCATGAATAGTCTCAGTCACAGCAGATGGCATCTCTGAAGGTCAATCGACCTGAGATTGTACATATAACAGATGAAAGGAAAGTAGTTGCTTCTGCCTACAGAGAGGAGCCAGAAAAGAAAGATTCTATTCAGAGTTTGGTACCAAAGTGGAATATAAAGCAGTTTGTCGTGTAGCAAGTACGAGAAGCTTTAGCCCAATCTAAAGGAGGAGCATCAATATGAAAGGGTAGACCTTAGCAGAGGAATTTGATGCCATATCGTATCCCATGGACTTTGTGCCACAAAATTTCAAGACGTTTGATGGAACCAGAAATCCCCGCCAACATATAACACATTTTCGGGCTAGTTGTTGTCATGTCGGGGGTAATAAGGATTTGTTAATCCGCAAGTTTGTTGGTAGTTTGTCAGGCATTGCATTCAGTACAACAAGTTGCCAAAAAGATCAGTAAAAACATTTATCAAGTTGGAGTACCTATTTGGGAAGAGTTTTGTCAGAGCGCAACACCATGTCACCATAAGAGATCTCGTGGTAGAAAGACAGAAGCCCAACGAGACCATGGTTGACCATATTTTAAGATGGAGGAACTTGAGGATGAAGTGTGAACCTCAACAATAGGAACAACATGCGATTGAGATTCTACTCAAAATAATTCATGGTCCAGTAGCCTTCATGCTCAAGGGACTTACGATTAAGTCATTTGAGAAGCTACTCAGCAAGGCCTACAATCTACAAGAAGAGGTCAAGCATATGGAAACTTTGGAAAAGGCTAAAAAGTCCAAAGCAGTCAGGACATTTGATAAGAAATCTGGGATGATGGTGATGATTGATAAGGGAAAACAACTGATAAGGATTCAGGCCGAGCAGTCTCGATAGGCTTCCCAATAGTCGTCATAGCCTGGACAATCTTGTCAGTAGCATACTCAACAGTACAACTAGTCCAGTCAGCAGTCATTTCAGAGGTGACCATAGTGTGTCATTTAAGGATCAGTTGAACAGAATACTCCTTCATGGATGAAGCTAAGTCAAAGCTGCTAAAAAAATTAGTGAAGAAACTTGAGTTAAAATTGTCAGAGCCAAAGAAACCAGAAGAGGTTGATAAGAAGGATCATCCTAATTATTGTCCGTATCACAAACTCCTTGGGCACACCAGTGAGGGTTTTTTCAGTTTCAAGGATTGACTCGAGAGGAATCTCAAAGAGGGAAATATAACAATTCCAAAAGAGTATTTAAAAGAACCTAAAAAAGGATCTATAAAAATGATTTTGAGCAAGCCAATCACTCCGATAGATCTTTATTCAGATGAAAGTGGTTGGAGCAGAGCCTAGAGTCGATCATTCAAAAAGATCATGAGTCAGTTTCAGACCGTATTAGCACAAGCCGCCGATCAGAGTCTGCAGTTTGACAAACTGAAGATGGAGATTACACCAAAGAATTCACCATAGCTAGAGAAAAAGAAGGACGAGATCGTGCACGAGATGAAGACCAATAACGTCAGGGGTAGGATAGGGGCTGCCTTCATTAGATTGGTAATTTCAGCTTCGAGGGAGAAATTCCTCAAACCACTAACTGTGTGTGATTATATTCTTACCCCACTTATGTCTTTTGAATATGAGAATTACAATTTTAGCAATGTTTTGAATATTTTTAGAGATAACATAATTGGCTACAACCATTTAAACCTCAATTTTGATTCCCAAAATGATCCTCAAATCATAGTTAAGTCAGATGAGCATATTAACGAAAACAAAGAAGATGTCAAAAACACCGGCTACGATAGTTTTGGGAGTGAGGAGCCAGTGCTCGAGTGTCAAGGAACACCGATAGAAATCAACTTGGACTTTTCAAATTCAAAAGCAACACCAATGGAGTAGGCTACAATGTTAAAAGAGGAAGAGATCACAAAAATTTATTTGATTATTGAGAAGGTATTACTCTCGAGGATGACTCCAATAGAAAAAGGAAAATAAATATTCATTCGAGAAGAACCACCTCCACCTCCGCTAGTGGAAGAGACACATAATCAAGTGAAAATTGGAGGTCATTATAAAGTGAATTATAACTACTAGCTCATCTTAGGAGGTTGTCTGCCAAACTAATCATCTACGACGTTCTGATCCTGTCAAAGGAGATGAGGGAATCTCTGATCAAGGTTTTACTTGACCCAGAAATTTGCTTAGCTCAGTTGACCAGCACATTCTCAGACAAAGTTTGTTTGTTAAAGGACAACCAGGAGTAACCTTCACCAATAAAGACTTACTGCTTGGTACTACCGATTACAACCGACCACTATACATTTTTGTCATCATCAACAGATTTATGCTCTCCATACCAAAAGATTTGTAGTCGTTTTCAGTTCATGAGGTTGGTATCCATGAAGGCGCCGCACACTAGCTCCTTTAAAGAAGACTGTATTTTCTTGTGAAGTTGTGCCGAACAAAATGGAAGATTCAAAGGGATCACAAGAGCAGGACTATTCAACTCTGATTCAACGATCTTCCACCATTCCCTTGCTATGAGTTGGTGGAGGTTCTTTTAGCCAACACATCTGAGATCAAGGCTGGGGACACAAACGAGGAAGAACCAATATGATTTTTGAACGGACAAGGTCGACCATCACCATCAACATGGAAGAAAGCTCTGAGGAAGATAAGTTTGATAGAGAAACAATTATGATAAACTCAAAGAAGCCGCAATTTGAAATTTTCTTGGAGCACGTGGAGAAAAGTTATTATGAGTCGATGTATCATCAGATCAACCACTATGTGCAAGCCATAATCCTAACTCAGATTCACTCCCATAAAGTTGGGAGTCTAGAGGTCAAGGAAGCCTAGGGTGTTGGTTTGAAACCGATCAAGTTTTGCCGTTCTTCTTCTTCTCCTAATTTGGAAAATCATGTAAATTTGGAAAATCATGTAAATTTGGAAGAAGACGATTCTAATGAATTAATGGAATTACTGCTTGTTTACTTTTCTCTATGTATAAAAAAATTAATTCAACAGGGTTATGTGCCGAAGAAATTGCCAAGAGGATAAACTACAACTTTTTGAGAAATTATGGAGTGTTAAAGGTTAAGCTCTCAACTCGAAAGAAGGTCTCAGATTTGGTACAATAGCACTAATCGATGATTCAAAATTTTGCATGGCTATTACTAGCAAATTGGAAGAGGATTGCCTCGATGTGGAGGATGATTTTGAAGACTCTTCAATAGATGACACTCCGTTAGAGTTTGAGGAGGAAATTAAGTCAACAGTTGATGAACTTAAGGAAGTTAACCTCAGGACCGAGGAGCAGCCTTGGCTACATTCATAAGTTCTCTATTAGGTGATGAAGATTCTACAAATTTGATCAAGCTACTGTCAGAATTCAAGGATTGTTGTGCATGGAGTTATGATGAAATGTCAGGGTTATCTTTAGAAGTCGCAGTTCACAGGCTTGGAGTGGACAATAGTATGAATCTAGTGAAATAAGCTCCCAGAAGAATGTGCCTCAAAATAGAGCAACAAATCATTACCAAGGTGAAGAAGTTAATTGATCCTAAATTTGTGCAAGAAGAACAATATCCTACTTGATTAACTGACGTTTTGTCCGTTAAGAAGAAGAATGGGCAGATTTGGGTATGTGTCGGCCTCATGCTTTTAAATAAAGAGTGTCTAAAGGATGAGTTCCCACTACCGATACCAGATTTGATGGTGGACATCGCGTCTACACATGAGATTTTCTTCTTTATGGATGGATTGTCGGGATACAATCAAATTAAGACGGATCTAGAAGTTGCAACACTTGCAACCTTCAGAATGATGATCAAATATTTTTCTACATCGTGATGTCATTTGGGTTGAAGAGTTGTTGGCACTATTTTTAGTGTGGGGTTTGCCCGTAAGAAGCTGTCGGTCATCAGAATTGAAATCCCGTTGCCCGCTTCGGAAGGACGTTTTTAAAAAAAATTAGTTTTGAAAAAGATGAAGTCAAATTGACCCCATAATTTTCATAGTTTAGATGAAAGAGTGTTTTACCTCAAATCCTGTATCTATCTCGAAGGATGAACACAAGAATTCAGGGTGAGGCTTGATCAAATAAACTAAAGAAAGTTATGACATCTGTTTTGGTCTGCGAAACCAACATATTGGCCGACAGTTTCCCCTATTTAATATAAGGAATTAAATAGGGTTTATATTATGCTGGGTTCGGGAAAAGCTTCCTATAAGGGCAAGCCCCTATAGTTAATTACACCTT
>NEWO01001068.1:39439-53937 GCA_003013225.1 Phalaenopsis aphrodite | reverse complement strand
AATTGTTGAGATTTGGGGTGTTAGCCAATATTGGGGCTAATTTTGGGAATTTTGGATTTAGACCAAAATCAAATGGATTTGAGGTTTCATCAAGGCCAATTGATGGTTGATTTTGATGTGTAAGAATGTTGTAAAGATTTTGCAATATTAATTGAGGCCAATTAACTAAGCTATGGGTTAAATTGAGTGAGATTAAGTCTTATGGTCAATATTGGGGTTTTGACCCAAATCAAAATTAGGCTCAAATCATGGGCCAATTGAGCCTGGATTTGGTTGGGTTTGGTCATATAAAAAGTGAATTTGAGTTTAGGATGGGAATTGGGGTCAATTAAGATCAATTGATAGACAGTTGGGATGGATTTGAGGAATTTGGGTCTTTAAAGGACAATTTGGGGATTTTGGTTAAAGATGATCAAATTGGCCAAATTGGGTCATGTGGTAGTTTAAAGGAATAAAATTGAGAATATTTGGGATTTATTGGAATTTTCTGAGAATTTTAGAATTTTTAGGATTTTGGGTTAAAGGAAGGTCCCAAGGGCAGTTAGGTAATTTGGGAGTGTTTGGGGCAAAAGATCCAAGATTAACATTTCAAGTAGAATTGGGTAGATATCCATTCTAAATGAACCATGGATCAATGAAATCCACATTTTGGGTCCCCATATATTGGTCTTAGCCAGGGTATTGTGAGGATATTGTGTACCTTAACTACAAACCAACACCCAGGGTCAATCCTAAGGCCAAGTAGTCCTATAGGAACTCTTCTTGAGTTTTCTCATAATGATCTTACCTACTAATTATAAGAGGTTAGGATCAATATGTGGAACTTCAAGTTGAGCAAAGAAAAGAGTTTTGAATTTCTAATGGTGAGGGTACCTTTTCTAGTTTTCTAAGACTAGTCAATATGAAAGTCCTATGGCTAGACCTAAGCTACTAAAGAAGTTTCTAGACCTCAACCAAAAGTGAGGTCAACAAGAGTGCCAGAGCAATATACCAACGAGCTATGCTGAAGATGTTCAATTACCTAATCCACAACCAAGTGGAGTGCTATGTGGATGACTTGGTCATTAAAAGCAAACAACGACTAGAAAACCTGTATGAGGATTGTATTTGAATGATTACGATAATATAATCTTAAGTTGAATCCCTTAAATTGTGCCTATGGTGTTACCTCTAGCAAATTTCTAGGATTTCTTATTCGTCAACAAGGAATTGAAATCGACCTAGATAAGATTAAAGATATCTTAAAAATGTTGCCTCCCACGACCTTAAAACAATTACGATCCTTTCAAGGTAAATTAGCTCACCGGAGATGATATATATCTAATTTGTCAGGTAGGTGTCATCCCTTTTTGGTATTAATTAAAAAAGGATGGCAAATTCATTTGGGAAGGAAAATATAACAGGCCTTTGAGAATATTAAGCAATACTTAATGAAATCTCCTATTTTGGTAGTCCTTACCTCAGGAAAACCTTTGATACTTTATACCACGGTATTAGAAGAATCTCTTGGAGCTCTGTTAGCTCAAGTCAAAGATGAGGGTAAGGGAAACACACTCTACTACTTGAGTCGACATCTAATACCAGTGGAAGTAAAGTATCCTCCTATTGAGAAGCATTGTCTAGCTTTAATTTTTGTCACCCAAAAGCTTAGACATTACATGTTTTCTCATAAGATCACCCTTATTTCAAAAGTTAATCTGTTTCAATATTTGATCACCCGACCAACACTTTTTGGATGATTAGTAAGACGATTGATAATTTTATTACAATTTGATATAACTTTTGTACCCCTTCGGGCTATCAAATGATAGATTTTGGCAAATTTCATTGCAACTCACCCACTACCAGCTGGGTATCATCTCAATGAAGATCTGTCAGATGAACAAATATCAAAAGTAGAGCCGTTTAGTGTCAGACATTAGAAAATTTATTTTGATGGAGCTTCATCAGCCAGAAGAGATAAAGGATTACAAACAGCTTTACTGACAAAGCAGGGAATGGACTGAATTTCATTATGTCAGATCAGGCAATGCTGAGATTTTTTTACCACCTGATAGAGTCGTGTACTAATGATGAAGCAGAGTATGAAGCTTTGATCACTAGACTAGAGTTGGTAATATTAATGGACATAATAGGCATTGTCATCTACGGTGATTCGCGACTCGTAATTTAGTAAGTTGCCAAATAGTACAAGATTTTGAAACCGAGACTAGCAGAATATCACCAATATACAATGAAGTTGTTAGAACATATTCCTAGTGTAGCACTGTGTGGGATTCCTTGGGGAGATAATGCCCATTTCAATGCTTTAGCCAAGCTTGCTAAGGAATTGGTGTGTTCACAAGTGGATTTCATTGATATTACAGTACAAGGATGTAGATTTTTTTCACAGATTGACCTCGACAGTTTACATAAGCCTGAAAATGAAGAAGAGATAGTAACTACAGTGACTGATGATACCAAAGATTGGTGCAAGCCATTGATATAATATTTGCAAATGATAAGGCTATCAGATGACAAGTCAGTAGTGTATCACATCAAAAGAAGAGCTCTGTCATATGATCTAATAGGCAATGTACTCTATAGAAGATTGTTTGATTAGATGTGATTGAGATGTCTGAGCAAAGCAAAAGTGCGGGATATCGACAAAGAAGTACATGTCAGATTGTGTGGTGCTCACCAGTTAGAGCCAAAAATGAAAATGAAGATAAAGATGAAGATTAAGAAACTCGGATACTATTGGCCAACAATATTGATAGATTGTATGGACATTACTAGGAAGTGCACTAGTGCCAAGTGCATGGAGTGGTCTTGCACCAACCTCCGAATGTGCTACACCCAACGGTCACGTCATGGCCATTCAAATGTTGGGGTACGGATATTGTGGGTCTGATAGACCCTCCATCTTCAAAAGGACACAAATTTATCCTCGCAGCCACAAATTACTTCTCCAAGTGGGTGGAGGTAGTGTTATTATAAGAGTTTATAACGCATCATGTTCTTTAGTTCTTCAGAAATAAGTTCGTCTATTGTTTCAGTGTGCCGTGTAGAGTTTTTTCAAAAAATGGTTCAGCTTTCAAGAGCACCAAGATCAACAACTTTATCAAATTCCATGGGATAGATTAGAGGTATTATAATATCTACTACTTGAGGGTGAATGGCCTAACTAAAGCTTTCAACAAAACACTAATGCATATTTTAAACAAAACATTGGACGAGAATAAGAGAGGTTAACACGATAAATTGTTAGAAGTTTTGTGGGCCAAATGAACAATGTTCAGAACTCTTACTCAGTGTACACCGTATGCGCTCACGTACAGTTCCAAGGCAGTACTTCTGTTGGAGGTCCAGCTACCTTCTCTCTGAGTCACCATCGCCATCTAAATTACAACAGAAGAAAACGGCAAGCTCAGACTTACAGAATTGGAGAACCTTAAAGTATAGTGGATACAAGCGTAGCAAAGATGATCCACTGCTAGCTGATATTCTGCACTTTTTCTCTGCTCAGAATTTGAAGCTTTACCGAGCAAAGATGATACAGGCCCACGACAAATTGGTCCACTCGAGGGCATTCAATGTTGGTGACCTTGTACTTGTTCTCAGAAGACCTATCATTGTACATCGCAAGATAAGAGGAAAGTTTGAACCTACTTGGGAGGGACTGTTCTTGATGGAGAAGGTCTATTGTTAATTGTTTTTGAATAATTGTTATTGTTCTTGTTCATTTTTGAATTTCAGTGCGCTCACATTTTTCTATCTTCAACAAGAAAATGTCAAGATATAGATCAATCTTGTCCTTTACTAATTGCTTAAATCTCACACTTGAAAAAGAGAAGGTTACCCAGGGTGGCATTATAAATTTCGACTTGGATTATGGCCAAGTCAACGTAGACTATAATGGCTTCCCGATGAACATAGTTAGCCACCGAGAAACAAAAGGGCTACAGTAACTGTTAAGAATCATCAATAAAGAAGACTCTACATTGAAGAGGAAGAAGGCAGAAAAAGTTCCAGATAAATAGAACCTAATGGAAATGGTCGGTTACCTACAGTCCATGATCACGTTGTCGACAAAAGACGTAGTCGGTGCTTCTACTGAGAGAGTTCCATATGCATCGTTAAGAAGGACCAATCACTGAAATACCAACTCTCACAAACATAGATCTTTGGAGTGATTAGAAAGAAGACACACTAGAGAGGTAGCCTCAAAGCTCAATCTAATTCATGAGGAAGAGGTGTACGACCTGACTTTGAGGGAGACTTCCACTAACCTTTCAGTTCAAGAGGATGAGCCTGGTTTCATTACAGAGTCTACATAGTTAGAGATCACTGATGAACTTTGCGTAGCATGCATGATGTGCAATGAAGAGATCTTGAGACAAACACCATCAACAGAAGCATTTACAGAATGACCAGAGTGTAACGTCTACCACCTGGAGCGTTACGTGATGTTTAAAAAATATACAATCGCCTCCCTGGTGTTCAAAAGTGCAGAGCATCTAGATGTAGAGTCGTATATACCACAATTTGTAGAGCCACGATAGTTATGGATTACTTTAGAAGCTGAGTCAAAGGAGTAGCCTTGAAATTTACAAAGAATTCCCAGGTCTAAGCTGGAAAAGATGTGCAGGATAGGGAAACAAGAATTTGAATATTATGAGTAAATTCAAGGAAAGTTTTTTAGCATCTTGGAAGGACTCAAACTACACACCATGATATTTTTAGAAAGAGATGAGTGGAAGATCCTTGACTGCATATTTGATCTAAGAGACAGAGGTTGGGTTGGACTGGTTGAAGAAAAAGACATATTCCGAGCTATAGAAATAGATGTGTGGAAAGTGAAAAATACCATCCAGTGTGGTTGTTGTTATAATTTTGTAAAGGACAAGCTAGGGAACCCCCTGGGCATTTTAAGAAATGATAAGGTGGACCTCATGTCGTCAATAATAAAGAGAATGATTAGGAGGATGGTGGAGTAAGGTATTTTACTGGAAAATTGTATTATGAATAGCTGCATCATCACCATCTATAAAGAAGGAGATGACTTTTCTCCCCACATTAATCACCATGACTTTTTCAGATCGTTCTGTATAGTTTCATTTACGAGCCAAAGAAAAACTGTGTTCAGGAAAGAGATAGATATCATCGGCCATGGAGAATTTTGAGGATCAGTTAAGATTCCACTGCTAGTTGGATTAGTATTAATTTTGGAAAGAAATTGAGCAGACCTGACAAATCACTTCATTCCTAGAGTGCCACGTCGTAGAGTCTAAGTTAGTTGTGAAAGATGGGCGATAGTAAAGTGGCGTATAGATATCAACCTGACATGAATTTGGAGAGACTACGCCCATACGAGCTGTGAGATATATGTTCCTCTAAGCATGCATGAGGGAACTTTGGTTCAATATATAAGATATTACAATATATAAGGTTAGCTTGATCACAAGACTGCCTCAGAAGATAAACAAATATTTTCTACTTTTTTGTATTGTATCAGAGCATAGAAGATATTACACATGAGATGATAACTTCCACATGAATTGTACTTTTAATGTTATGGATACATTTCAATATATGATAAGTTGTACCACATGTTCAATACAAAATCGATAAAGTTCATTTTAAATTTCAGTAGATGTTGTTAATTGTCTTGTTTGGTGATGGATAAAAAGCCGCCGAACCATACGTTGGTCCCAAACTCTAACAAACAAAGAACAACATAAAAGAAATATGATAACAATTGAAAATTAAAATTAAAAGTTAAATGAAAATAAGAGAAAATCAAAAGTTGAGAAAACATCTTAGTAATAAAAAAAATTATAAACAAATTCACTTCATGTTTTTTGCATTCCAGCTTTCCTTCCCAATGTAGATCGTCACATCTTAGGTTGGATGTGACTCCCTGAGCTTTCCTTCCTAATGTGACACCCTCTGTAAGATCGGTGTGAGACCTTTTGAATGGAGTAAGGCTTCTGATTCTTATTTTGGGTTTGGTACCTAAATTCTAGCTATCATTTTGGAATCACACATTCCACGTTCTTTGCACAAATTTCTATAACTCTTCCATTCTCACAAGTCTCACACTCTACACAAGATTTCATTAATTTTTTATACTCTTTCCACAAGTTATCCACACTCAGAATGCTCATGGGATCAGTACCTAAATCGAATTCTCATTGTTACCACTTGGTCATTACCTCTTGGGTTGGATGTGAGTCCTTGAGCTTTCCTTCTCAATGTAGCTTATCTCCTGTTTGGTTGGATGTGAGTCTCTGTTCTTTCCTTCCTAATGTAACACCCTCTTGAGATAGGTGTGAGAACCCCATAAATGGAGTAAGTCTTCCAATTCCCATTCTAGGCCTAGTACCTAAATTCCAGTTCCCATCTTAGGACCAATACCTAAATTCTAATTCCCTCAGCTACCTCTTGGGTTTTATGTGAGTCCCTGAGCTTTCCTCCTAATTTAGCTCATCACATCTTAGGTTGTATGTGAGTCCCTACGCTTTCTTTACTAATGTGACACCCTCTTTTAAAATTGGTAAGAGACCCCTTAAATGGAGTAAAGCTTCCGATTTTTATTCTGGGGTTGGTACCTAAATTCCATCTCCCATCCTGGAATCAGTACCTTAATTTTGATTCCCTCTATAACCTCTTGGGTTGTATGTTAGTCCTTGATCTTTTCTTCATAATGTAGCTCGTCACCTCTTAGGTTGGATGTAAGTCCATGTGCTTTCTTTTCTAATGTGACACCTTCTCAAGATCAGTGTGAAACCTCCTTGAATGGAGTAAGGCTTTCGATTCTCATTCTGGGACTGGTACCTAAACTCCAGTTCTCATCTTGGGATCAGTACCAAAATTATGATTCCCTCCACCACCTCTTAGGTTGAATGTGAGTTCTTGTGCTTTCCTTCCTAATGTGACACCTTCTCGAGATAAGTGTGAGATTCCCTTAAATGGAGTAAGTCTTCTAACTCTCATTTTGGGGCTAGTACCTAAATTCCACTTTCCATCCTGGGGTAAGCACCTAAATTCTAATTCTCTTTGCTACCTCTTGGGTTGGATGTGAGCCCCTTAGCTTTCCTTCCCAATGTAGCTCAGCACCTCTTTGGTTGGATGTGATTCCATGCGCTTTACTTTCTAATGTGACACCCTCTTTGAGATCGGTGTAAAACCGCCTTGCTTAAATGGAGTAAGGCTTTTGATTCTCATTCTAGAGCTAGATCAGTATCTGATCCTGAGAAAATATTGTTGTGTAAAATTTATAAAGTTGACTCTGTTTTACAACGTTGCCAAAAAGTTGATGTGGCATTTTATGAATAATAATGTTAAGCACTTAATTTTGGGATTCTACGCAAGTATATGTATCGTTATAAAGTAATATAAAACTTTCTATTTAAGTCCTAAACATTGATTTTATGAGGAAGGTTTAAATTTGAAATAATAAAGTAACTAGAAAATTTACAGAAATAAAACAAAATCATTGTCACTAATTTTGAATGTTTGAGATACTATCAAAACTAAATTATTAACTGCTAGCAAAATTTTAATATAAAGTTTAAAATAGTAACTAATAAACTATGTTTATGTGATGAAGTTTTCTAATATGAAAAAACATCTTTCCCACTACAATGAGTTTTTGGTGGAATGAGATGAAATAATTGGTATAAATATGTATTATACCAAATAGAAGCAATTTTAATTCTCTACCCTGATTCAATATCATAAAAAATCATTGGCTAATATTAGGTTTAGTCCCTAAATCCATGGCTAGGCTAGGAGGATACTGGCTCCCACTCTAGAGCTCCTACTTCCCTTTCCTTGAAGGCTAACTCTCACTTTACTTCTTAAACACTAAGATACAATTGAGGATTCTAGTCTATCACTCTAAAAATCTCCAATTCTACACCCAACAGTGTATATTTTCCTATTTATTTGCACTTAATTCCATGAACAAAATACTCCTTCATGGACTTAAATGTGATTCTCACTATGTTGTAGAGATCTTGCTCCATTTTTAGGATCATATGTTTCACAATATATTTTAACAATTCAATTGGTCAGATCAAAAAGTAAATTAAGAGCGGAGTTAAAAAAGCCATCACAACTTATTTTATATTTTAACATTGACACATCCAAATTATCTCTTTATTTCACCATATCTTAGAGTAGGGAGAAAGATAAAGGAAACTACTTAGATTTCATGAGAAAGATACAACAAAACACAAATTTAATATATGAAAGAAAGTTCATACACACTAATAAAAAAAACAGCACTTATCTGAAACTCTTCCTTAAAGTAAATCCCTTGAAGCCTCTCTTAGGAAATGTAGGAAGAAGAAATCTCTTACTTCTCTCTCTCTTCAACACTCTTAGAGAAGAATTCACACTTAAACTCACCACAAAAACTTAAAACTATAAAGAAAATAAATCACTAATGGTGTGGAATGGCATGGAAGGATGCAATGTGGTACGAAGGGGGGCAAAGAAATGCAAAGAAAGACCAAGAGCGAGCAAAGTAGTGCAAAGAGAGTCTTTTCTGATCAATTTCGGCTCTAAATAGAGCCTCAGGTTGGTTTTCCAATAGGTGCATCCAAAAACTTATCAAAAAGCGTAGAAATTCTTCGAATCTTCTAGAAACATGGTCTGCACTGACACTGCGTAGTCGGCGCCCATTCTAGCGTCGTCGGGGTTAGTGTCCAATTAATTAAAATCATGTTCTTTGTCAAACGGCACTGTCGACACCCATTCTGGTGCCGTCAGTGTTGAACAATTTTTTAAAAACTCCATTTTGAATCTAAATTTCATCCTTTTTGCTTCCTTTTGCTCCAAGTCCTAAAATTCAACAACCTACAACAAAACTCAAAAAATACCTTCATTTAAAGTGCAATATCACAAAAACTAATGCATATATTTTTGGTGAATCAAAATCCCTTAAACTTAAATGTTACTTGTCCTCAAGTAACTTTTTTACAACATAAAAATATGACTAATGTCAAAGATTTTAACTTCTAGATTTATATATTTTAGTCCACTAAATACGATAGCATAACTTAAGAAAAATGTAAAATAACTCCAGTTAATACTAAAGGTATAAGAATATCTAGCAGTTAAGTCTAAGATTTCTTATTCTCTATTCTCTTAAAGGAAAATTTCAAATTATTCATGTTAAAGCCACTTAGAATATCCATATGAAAAAGAACTTCATGAAACTTTACTAGTAAATATGCTAATATTGAAATATAAGTATAGTAAATGTAGTCAAGCCTTCTTCTTTAAGTTGATTCAAGTGAAGCCAATTTTTAATTAGGCATCTCCTCAAGCTTCTCCTCACATCTTTTTCTTTTCTTTCTCTTTCTTTTCTTTTTCTTTTCTTTTTCAGGATGAATTTCAATCCTTTTTCTTTTCTTTTTCTTTTCTTTTTCAGGATCATTTTTCAATCCTTTTTCTTTTCTTTTTTTTATGTGAGGATTACTATATCTGGATGGCCATTAATAATTTTGAACATCACTATTTTGTTCTTAAAGTTAAAAACTTTTCACATTCCTTCACTTTATAAATTTATGTTAGCTTTACAGATTTTTCATAAAGTTTTATTCTTTTCTTCTTATATGAATCTCTAAGATTTTTAATAACATAGTCTTATTCTATCATACCAAATATCTTAATCTCTAAAATTAACCTTTATTATTAAAAATTTTTACTTAAGTTTACTTTATATTTGGAAGCATAAATATAGTTATCTAATGTTACCCACTAATACCAAAGTTCAAGTTAAATTTTTAAATATTTTGAAAATATAACTAATTGAGGGCAAATAAAATTAAGTTTCTTTCCTTTAAAAAGGAATTTTCTTCCCCCCCCCCCCCAAACTTAAATTTTTGAAAGATTTATCATGAAAAAATGAAAAAGTAAAAGTTGAAAGAAAACACTTAATACATAAAGAAAAGATTTACCTCTTTAAGGTTCTGATTTGAAACTTAACTCTGAAATATTATAGGTGCTAATATGAAAAGCTACAAGACGTAAGACATTAAATAACACTAATACATATAAAAATTTGCTGAGAAAGAGTTAACTACAAATACATTCAACAAAGTACTAAAATGGTTTTCAATGTAAAAATAGTCTCACATATCTACAGTTCACAATTCAACATAACATTTAAAATAAAGTGTTACACTCTAAAGACAAATAGTCTTAACAATAAAGTACAACTAAACATAAACTGAACAAAAATCTAACTAAAACATCACCAATCATCATCATCTTCTTCTTTTTCTTCCACATCCAAATATTATTGCTGATATGGGGTAAAAACAAGGTGAGTAGGAAACTAAACTGAGTGATCACCCCTCATGTATCTGACCATCACATCATCATAAGTAGCATTATATTTAAACTTTTGTCTTGTCAAGTCATCATTGTGTGCATTTCTAGCCTATATATTTTCCATTCTCATGATATCTCCCTGTTGCATCATCATCTGCTCCATAAGTTCCTGGAAAGTAAGGGTACTAGAAATAGTACTTGAAGTAGAAGAAATATCCTTGACCCTACTTCCAGATTTCCATCCAACATGATACTCATAAGTCTTTATATTAGTAAGCCCAATAGATTTTAGAGGTTCAATCCTCTCCTCATCCACTCTAAAATTAAGTTATGTTTGTTCACATAGTGTAAAGATCAGGGCAGGGTGTGCTAAACCACCAGTAGTCTCTCCCAAAGTAATAGATTGAGTTTTCATATAAATAATAGAGCCTACATTTATCCTTCTCATCTGTTGGATATAGAAGTTCATGATGGCTCTATCCTTTGTAACCTCACTATGATGATTTTTTGGTATCATTTTACCAGAAATAAAGTAGTATCAGGCATTAGATACTATATTTAACATAGAAAGAGGAAAATTTACCTTAACACCGTTCTTCAACTTTCAAGCTCCTCTTCCATCAGTAAGAAAAGAAATAACTTCATCCAAGGCCTCATTTGTAGCAAAAAATGATTTGTACTAACAGCTATACACATCTTTTAACTGATAAAATTCATTATTTTTCCTTGGAGTAAACTCTACCATTTTTCCATGAACAAACACATAGTCTTCAGAAGTCTCCTTAAAAATGGCATAGAACTCCATTACCACACCAATAATAGCCTCGGTAGTAAAGTAACAAAAATTCTCTCACTGCCGAGCAGTGATTATTCTTTCAACTTCTTCACTCGGATTTTTAAATCTTTGATCCAGAATCACTTTTTTAGTTGTAAGTAGACTATTCAAACAAATGTTGGCTTTGTGATTGACAAACTTTTGATCATCAAAATCCACCTTTCTCTTTCCTTTGCCCATTCTTAGTGTCATTGTAATCTATGAAAATTTGGTAAAATCCAAATAAAATCACAAAAATTCTAAAAATCACAACGTGGAACATTTTAAACTTAAATTTACTAAGTAAGAGTTTTTAGCTAAAGGATTTTCTCAAAATCTTCTAAAAAAATTAAAAATTTTGGATCTCGGTAATGTAAGAAAAATCCTTGGTCAAAATAAAAAATTTTGAGTTGAAAGTGTAGCTTTTACCTAGAGAAGATAAAATCTGAACTTCTTTTGCCATAAAATTGCCTCAAATCTGAGCAATAGCAAGCCCTAGGTGCAAAAACCAGAGGTTGAAGGTGACTAAAAGGTAAAAATGGCGTTTTGCCGTGCAAATTGCAAAATTTTAAAGGTTTTGGGTGGTTTTCGGGTCCAGGGCGCTATCAACGCCCATGCCGGCGCCGGTGGCAAAAAATTCATTTTTCTGTTTTTGCTAATTTCAATTTTCTTTCAATTTACTCTAAAGTCTATTTAACCTTTTTGAACACTAATTTTCAGTTTAAAATAATTCACAAACAAACATTTTCACAAACAACTCCAAACTAACTTTTATATATGAAAATACACTCTTTACAAATACATTTTTCTAATCACTCTTTCACATCCATAAAACATACAAAATTATAATTCAACATTAAAATTAAGCCACAATGTTAGAACACTGACACAAAACTATACACACAATCAAAATCAATAAGTTCTAAAGTAAAGTAAAATAAAGTAAATCAAATCCACACAACTACATTAAATACATAATTACTTTAAAGTATTAGAGAGTCAAACATCTTCAATTATTTTGCTTCATCTTCAGTACTTTCTCCCCCTCTAATTTCTCTCACCAACTGCTAATGGATATACAAATTGTAGAAGGCTTAGTACGCAAATTGATCAACCAAATTTTCATCAATCTATCAATTTTTCTTGAACATCTGTACCAATCTTGCTTCAATTGTTCTAGTATGATCAAAGTTCTACTTCATCCTCCAATCTAGGTGGTCAAAAAGGTAGTTAAGGTTTCCTATTGCATTCGTAATACTCTAAAGTTCTCTTTTTATTTTCTTCATTTTCTTCTTTAAAGCTATTGAACTTCCAACTGTTTGTGGCAACAATGGAGTTGAAGCAATTGATGAATGATCCAAAATAATATCTAATGCTTCATTTCCATTCCCAATATAAATTTCATCAATAGGAATCATGAGCTCCTAGGGTAATAATACATTCTTCCAACTTTCATATGGCACTTGAGATTGACTGCAAAGTAAGAAAATTGTTGAAGGATGCCCTAGTCCATATATTGGACCATTCATAATAAATTTGAAAATAAACGATCCTACATCAATGGATTTTTCCATTTAAATGCAATAGTTTAAAATGACTATTTTTCTTTTAACTCTACTAATCCTCATGGTAGGGAGTAATTTTGGAGATATGCAGAAATGCCATTATTTTGATTTTGGATTAAGCAGTGAAGTGGAGAAACTAACGTATCCCTCATCTTTAATTTCCTAATTATCATTTCCATCCGTCAGAAAATTATATACATCTTGCATCATATCTCTTGTTGGGATAAAATTTGCATAATGATAGAATTGAATGTTTTCTATCATATACAAATCATTAATTCGAGTCGGAGTAAATGGTACAGCCTTACCTCAAACGAAGATGACTCCTTTGGTAGTTCCATGTAACTTAGCATAGAATTCCTTTACCACTGGTACAACAATTGCAGTGGTAGTGTAGCATAGAACTTCCCAACACCTCTGTACAATGATTTTCTCAATCTGTAAACTTGGATTACTCAATCTGTGATTGACAAAGCCTCTCTCCTTGATAAGTCTCATTTTTGTAATGACTTTATTGTATAACCTTTGTGCGTCAAAACTGATAAACTTTCTTTCATTGAAAACTCCATACCTTAAAGTATTTCTATAATTGCCAGCCATGAAATTCAAAATTATGAAGTTTTTGATCATCCAAGGCAGTTTTTAGGCCTTTAAAAAGACCGCTTGGCGGTTATTTAGGAGCGAAATCTCACCAAAGTCCACCGAATTTGCTTTGATTGCGCAAAACTGCTTCGAACACTGTCAGCGCTCTCGATGGCAGTGTCAGCTCCATGGTCCATATAGCGGGCGCTAGAGGCCAAAATCACATCTTTTATTTTTTTGTTCAATTTGATTCTAAATTTTCCTTCAATAAAAATATTTGTCTTAATTTATAATATATAAAGTTGAGTTGAACTCATAAATATTATTATTTCCTAAAATCACTTATTAAAAAAATAGTAATTTATAGATATATAGATTTTTATATGGGTTGCCTCCCCCAAAGCGCTTAGTTTAACGTCAACAACCCGAAGTACCATTATTTAATCAGGATGAATTAACTTCAAAACTTCTTTAAATTATAGTATGTGTCCTTTGTAATAATGTTTCAATTTATGCCCATTAACTTTAAATATTTTTCCAGTTTTAGGATTATTAATAACAACAGTTTCATACTGATAGACTTTAATCACTTTAAATGGTCCTAACCATCTAGAATTTAGTTTTCCTAGAAATAATCTCAATCTTATTTTATATAATAAAACTTCTTATCCAGATTTAAACTTCTTTTTAATAATCTTCTCATCATGCCATATTTTCATTTTCTCTTTATAGATTTTTGCATTATCATATGCTTAATTTATAATCTTCTCAAGTTCATTGAGTGCAATGATCTTTTCTCACCAGCATCTTTTAGATTAAAATTAAGTTCCTTAATAGCCTAAAATGTTTTATGCTCCAATTATATTGGTAAGTGGCATGCTTTTCCAAAAATAAGTCTATATGGGGACATTCCTATAGGAGTCTTATAAGCAGTTATGTATACACATAATGCAATATCTAATCTAGCAGAACAATATAATTTATAAGGATTTATAGCTTTTCTAAAAAACATTTTATTTTACGATTTGATATTTCTGCTAGACCGCTGGTGTGAGGATGATAAGCAGTAGAGAATTCATGCATAATATCATATTTTTTTATTATTTTTTTATTCTCTTTTTCCTAAAATGGGATCCTCCATCAGTAATAATTACTCTCGGTATTTCATATCTTGTAAAAATATTTTTATTTAAAAACTTAGAAACACT
>NEWO01001068.1:24472-35097 GCA_003013225.1 Phalaenopsis aphrodite | reverse complement strand
GGACTTAGGGGTATGACTTTTGAAGTCAATAATTAATCAATTTAATACCTTTATCTTGATTTTCAAATAAAATCCAAATCATGGATCATGACCACTTAAAGCTTAACCCTTTTCAAAAACACATTAAGACACTCACCTAGGTCTTAAGGGCTTAGGGGTGACTTAGACTAAATCAAAAATTGATTAAACAAGAATTATAGAAATAAACATAATTAAATCAAACACCCTTGAATCACCAATAAGCCTAATTAGGATTAAAAATTTGGCTAAGTCTTCAAATTACACTAACTTGCCCCTTTAAGGGTCTTCAACCACATAATTCTTAAATTGAATGATAAGTGATAATTACCCTATTCTTAGGGATAATTAAGACATCAGTGCTCACTGAGTAATAAGGGTATTTATAGGATGAACCATTAAGCAACATAATAATTTTAAATGGACTCGAGGCTTTTCACTAGTTGGTGAGAGGGAGGCATGGACCTGCTTCCCCCTCCTAACTTGTTGGATATCTCAGAGGCCTATTAAACTTAATATTCTCCGCTCAATGAAATCACCCTTAATTAAACTTTTAAGGACTCACCAAGATATGACAAAGGGTTAAAAAAATTAACAAAATTTTACCTTTCCTGCTCTTCATAAACTGCTCTCACATGCATTTTCAAGTTTCAGATGGTGGAACTAGAAGACTCGTCAGGTACGTTTTTACAAGTTTATAGTACTGTATTTCTTCTGCCTTTTCCTTACATGTTTCATGTTTGCATTTACCTACATAAACATGAATGTTAACCATAACCATAACCATAACCCAAAACCAAAATTAAAATCAACCAAGATAAAATTCACCACACAACATTCAAAACATAAAACAACTGAAAATTTTATCACAAAAATCACACAAAACCACAACTTCAACTAAATTAAGATGTCTCTATCGGATGATCGGGAAGCCCTCGGAGGAGGTAACCTACGGTTGCTAACGAGGCTTCCTAAGGTTTAAATGAAATTATGGAACTCATTAAGTTGAGTTTAGTAAGTTCATTTGGACTAAGTGAATCCAATAGAAAATAATGATGCCAGAACGAGGGAACCATAAGATCCTAACCGGTGTCGCTTTAACCAACTTTAATATGCCCTCATAAAATTTAAAGAACTTCAGCCATAGGGCCACCTGATTTGATGTTATAACTTGACACACTAGATAACTCAAACTTGTCGCAGCAAGGAGCTTGGAGCTAGGATGGTGGGCAGCACAACTATCTTCAACAGCAAAACTCATCTTCCTCAGCTAAACCAATCTTCCTTCCTTAGACTTAAACAACAAAGCTATAAGACTTCGAGGTTTCTTGCTTATGCAACGTAAATCCTCACCTTATCTTTAGGCCTTTGCATAGCCCTGCTATACAATATAAGCCCTAAATCGTCTTAGGATTCCGAGGTTGTCGTTTGTCACGACCTAAATCCTCACATCTTTCAGGCTATTGGTGTGATCATTTTACACGAATATAAGCCCTAAATAATAAAATTGGCAGGATGAAACACCCAAATATTTCTCCTCGAAACTGAAGCCAAACATTACGATAGCTTGAGAAGTCGCTGAGGTTCTCCTCTGGATCCATGATATCCCCTAGTTCTTCCTCCTTTGGATTCTACAATAAAATGTTCAAAATTTGAACCATTCCCTTTTCACACCTCTACTTCTGATTTCGTTGAAGATTCCTACCCTTTGAAATTCCTTGAAGATAATATCTCTTGATTTTTATCGAGAGTCTTCTTAGGTTGCTTTGGTCATTTAAGATGTAATTAACTATAGGGGCTTGCCCTTATAAGAAGCATGTCTGAACCCAGCTTAATATAAACCCTATTTAATCCTTTATATTAAATAGAGGAACTTGTCGGCAAATACAAAGGTTTCGCAGACCAAACAGATGTCATACTTTCCTTAGTTTATTTGATCGACCCTCATCCTCAAGTCTTGTGTTTATCCTTCAGGATAGATACAGGATTGGAGGTACAATGCTCTTTCATTTTAAGCTATGAAAAATATGGGGCCACTTTGATTTCATACTTCAACGTCCTTACGAAGCGGGTGACGGGATTTCGATTCTGGTGACCGATAGCTTCTTACGGGCAACCCCACAAATCAACCCGAAATAGCACGGACATCCCCACACATAAAACATTTCAACTTTTAATGTGTAATTTAGAGGCATTTCATTTCCTCTAGAAATATTTCCTACTCACTGACATCTATCGCATGTTTTAATATATTCATTAACATCTCTAAAAAGAGTAAGCCGAGAAAATCTAGCTTGCAAAATTTTACATGCAGTTCTATTTGTTCCAAAATTTCCTCCAAATTTAGATTCATGACATCTTTCAATTTTTTGTTGAGTTTCTTCATAAGGCACACACCTTCTAATAATTAGGTCTTTACATTGTTTATATGAATATGGGTCATCCCAAAAATAGAATTTTAAATAATATATAAATTTCTTTAATTATTGATTCTTATTATCTAGTGGTAGAATATCACTTACAATATAATTTACTATATCAGTATATCACTGTATATTTATTTGATCAATATGATATAATTGTTCATCAAGTAAAGTTTCCAAAATTTCATTTGCAAAATTAGTTAATATTTCTTGTTCTAGTCTTTACAAATGATCAACTATTTGATTAGCATTTCTCTTTAGATCAACTATAAAATCAAACTCTTGCAATAGAAGTATCCATCTTATTAATATTGGTTTAGAATTCTTCTTTTGCATAAAGTATTTGATAGCAAAGTGATCTGTATGCACTATACATTTGGTTCCAATAAGTGAGGTCTAAATTTATCAAAGGCATAGACAATAGCTAATAACTCTCTTTCAGTAGTAGTGTAGTCAATTTGAACATCATTTAGAGTTTTACTAGCATAATATATTACTTTAAAAACTTTGTTGTGTCTTTGTCCTAAAATAGCTCCAATAACATAATCACTCGCATTGCACATTATTTCAAATGGCTTCTCCCAATCAAGTGGGACTATTATGGGTGTAGTGATTAATTTTTCTTTCAATAATTCAAATGCTTTTATGCATTCCTCATTAAAATAAAATTTCATATCTTTATCTAAAAGTTGGCATAATGGCTTAGTTATTTTTAAAATTTTTGTATATAACATTTGTAGAAACCAATATGTCCTAGAAAACTTCTTACCCCTCTAACCGTAATAGGAGGTGGTAATTTTTCAATTACTTGAATTTTTGCGGGGTCTACTTCCATGCATTTTCAAAAATTTTATGCTTAAGTACAATTTCTCCTGAAACCATAAATTGACATTTTTCCCAATTTAGTACTAGGTTGATTTTTTTCACATAATTCCATAAATTTTTCTAAATTATTTAAACATAGTTCAAATGAAGTCTCAAATACAGAAAAATCATCTATAAATACTTCCATTCCATGTTCAATCAAATTACTAAATATTGACATCATACATCTTTGAAATGTCGCAGGTACATTGCATAGTGCAAAAGACATTCTACGAAAAACAAATGTTCCATAAGGGCTTGTAAATGTTGTCTTTTCTTGATCCTCAAGAGTAATTGGAATCTCAAGATAACTGGTATATCCATCTAAAAAGCAATAATATTTGTTTCGAGCCAATTTATCCAACATTTAGTCTAGAAAAGGTAAAATAAAGTGATCTTTCTTGGTGACCATGTTTAATTTTTTGTAGTCTAAACAAATTCGCCAACCAGTAACTTGTCTTATTTTAATTGATTCATTTTTCTCATTTACGTCAATGGTCACTCCTCCTTTTCTTGGAACACAGTGAATTGGGCTCACCCAAGCACTATTTGAAATAGGATATATAATTCCAACATCTAACCATTTTAAGATTTTTTTTTTTAACAAATTCTATCATTATTAGGCTTAATCTCCTCTAAGGATCAGCTTTAGGTTTGTATTGATCATCTAATAGAATTTTGTGCATACAAATTGAAGGACTAATTCCTTTAATATCTGCTAAAGTTCATCCAAAAACATTTTTATATATTTTCAACTTTTCTATTAATTGTTGTTCTTGAATTTCAGTTAACTCAGAATATATAATAATAGGCAATGTAGATAAATCTCCTAAAACAACATATTTTAAATAAGCAGGTAATACTTTCAGTTCAAGTTCAGGTGGTTTAATACATGAAGGTATAAGATTTTTATTATTATTTTCCAAAAAATCTAAAGTTTCAGATTTGTCCTGAATATAATCTAAATTTTCTTCTTTTATTTCATTCTCATTCTCACTAAATTCTTCTTGCCTTATTTTTTTCTTCAAACACTTTCTTAAATTGCTCATTACTTAAATAATCAGAAACTTCCATTCTAAAACATTCATTATCTTTTTTCTATTGAAGGATATCTCATAGATTTTACAATATTAAATGTTACTTCTTGATCATTCACTCTCATTATTAATTCTCCTTTTTGCACATCTATCATAGCTCTCCCTATTGCAAGAAATGGTCTCCTCAAAATAATAAGAATCTTTTTATCTTCCACCATATCTAATATTATAAAGTCTACATGAAAAATAAATTCATCCACTTTTACTAATACATCTTCTATAACTCCTTTAGGATAGTTATTGATCGATCAACTAATTGAGGAGTTATAGTAGTCGGGGAAATCTCTCCTAAATCTAAACGTTTAATAAATTGATATTTGCTCCTAAATCACATAATGCTTTCCATAAAACATTTCACCAATTGCACAAGGTATAGTAAAACTACCAGGATCTTTTAACTTTTTAGGAAGCTTTTTCTGAATAATAGTGCTACACTCTTCATTAACAACGACGGACTCGTGGTCTACAAACTTCCTTTTCTTGTTTAGTATATCTTTCATAAATTTCACATAACTTAGCATTTGTTCCAAAGCCTCAATGAAAGAAATGTTTATCGTTAACTTTTTAAGCATTTCCAAAAATTTTGTAATGTCTTTGTCTTTATTTTTCTGCTTTAATCATTGAGGAAATAGAGGTAATGGTTTTTATAAAGGAACTTGTATTTGTTCATTTTCATTATGGTCACTTTCAATCTCTTCCTTCTCCTCATCAACTTTAGTTTCTCTTTGGATTCTTATTTCAACTTCTTTTCCACTTTGTAATTGAATAGCTTTAATTTGCTCCTTATTTTGATCTTTTGGATTAACTTCCACAGTACTCGGAAGATTTCTTGAAAGTCTATTACTAAGTACAGTAGCAATATGTCTTAATTGATTTTCAATATTTCTAATAGCATCCCTTTAATTTTATATTTGATTTCCCATATTCAACATTACTTCTTCCATCGTCAACTTCTTTTCCTTAACTTGTGGGGTTAGAGTTAAATCCAGAAGGATAATAAGGTTGATAATTAGGATTTCCTTGATTATTTAAATTTTCTGAGGGGTTCATTGAATTGTTATAATTATTTCAACTAAAATTAGAGTGTTTTTTCCATCCATGGTTGTAATAGTTAGAATAAGGATTGTTATTTTGATTATTTATAACATTCAAATTTTCATAAGATGATTGAGTATCAATTATCTGCCTTAGTGAATTTTCTTCTAATACTAGTGGCATTTGAAAATAATTCACTCCAATTTGATCAATCTTCTTTGATATAGTAGCAATTTAAGATGCTAAAATAGACATTACATCAAATTCATGAATACTAGCTACTCTCTTAGGATTTACCCGTTCAGAGGGCCATTGAAAAATTGTTAGTAGTCATTTCTTCTATTAAAGAGTATGCTTCATCAAAAGGTTTTGACATTAGTGATCCACCTGCAGCAGCATCTATAATAAATCTAAGTGATCCTACTAACCCATTGAAAAAAATTTTAATTATTAACCAATCTGGTACAACATGGTGTGAACATTTTCTAAAGAGACCTTTAAATCTTTTTGAGGCTCATATATTGATTCCCCTTCAAACTGAAAAAAAGATGTAATATCGTTTCTAAGCTTAGCGGTTTTTTAGGGTGGAAAATAATTAGCCAAAAATTTTTGTGATAATTCTCCCCAAGTTCTAATGAATCCAAGTGCTAATGAATTTAACCAAGGTTTAGCTTTATCCCTTAATGAAAAAGGAAAAAGTGTAAGCCTAACAACATCATTAGACACTCCATCATATTTAAAACTAGCATATATTTCAAGAAAACTAGCAAGGTATAAGTTAGGATCTTCAGTAAGTGTTCCTCCAAAGTGATTATTCTGTACCATTTGGATAATAACAGGTTTAAGCTCAAATGAATTAACAGTAATATCGGTATTTTGAATAGTTAAGTGAAGTTCATCTACTATCGGATTAACATAATCTTTTAATGGTCTTTTTCGATTTTTATTTATTTGATTATCTATGTTTTATACCATTTCATTCAAATTTTTAATTTTATTTTGTTGTTTTTGATTTTTTTTAATAGTACGTTCTAATTCTGAATCGTAAGGTAGTAAACTTTCAAATCCAATATTTGGCATAAACAAATATAATAAGCAAAGAAAAAATTCTTAAAAATACTCTTAAATATATAATTATAAATATTTTTTTGATTTTTGATTATATATATATATATATATATATATATATATATATATATATATATATATATATATATATATAAATTGATATTTTGTATTTTGTCTCTAAATTTCCTAATTTACCAAATCTATTTAATTTAACATTACCTTCCCCGCAACGATGCCAAAAACTTGATCCTGAGAAAATATAGTGGTGTAAAATTTATAAAGTTAACACCAATTTACAATGGTGCTAAAAACTTGATGTGGTATTTTATAAATAATAATATTAAACACTTAATTTTGGAATTCTACGCAAGTATATGTATCATTATCAAGTAATATAAGACTTTCTATTTAAGTCCCAAATATCGATCCCACGAGGAAGGTTTAAATTTGAAATGATAAATTATCGAGGAAATTCACAAAAATAAAACAAAATTACAGTCACTAATTTTAAATGTTTGAGATAATATCAAAACTAAATTATTAACTACTAGGAAAATTTTAATGCAAAGTTTAAAATAGTAACTACTAAACTATGTTTATGTAATGAAGTTTTCTAATATGAAAAAGCATTTTTTCCACTATAATGAGTTTTTGATGAAATGAGATGAAATAATTTGTTTAAATATGTATTGTACCAAATATGAGCAATTTTAATTCTCTGCCTTGATTCATTGTTGAAGAAAATCATTGGCTATTTTTAGGTTTAGTCCTTAATTTCATGGCTAGGCTAGGAGGATACTGACTTCCACTCCAGAGCTCCCACTTCCCTTCCCTTGAAGGCTAACTCTCACTTTAGTTCTTAAACACTAAGATTGAATTGAGGATTCTAGTCTATCACCCTAAAAATCTCTAATTCTACACCCAATGTTGTATATTTTCCTATTTATTTGTACCTAATTCCATGAACGAAATACTCCTTCATGGACTTAAATGTGATTCTCACTCTATTGTAGAACTCATACTCCATTTCCCGGATCATATGTTTCACAACATATTTTAACGATTCAATTAGCCAAATCAAAAAGTAAATTAAGAGTGGAGTTGAAAAAACCATCATAATTTTTTTTATATTTCAACATTGGCACATCCAAAATTATCTCTTTATTTCACCATATCTCAGAGTAAGGAGAAAGATAAAGGAAACTACTCAGACTTTATGAGAAAGATACAACAATCACAAATTTTAAATTAAAAGAAAGTTCATACAAAAATAATAAACAAATAACACTTATCTGAAGTTTTTTATCAAAGCAAATCCCTTGTAGCCTCTCTTAGGAAATGTAGGAAGAAGAAATCTCTGACTTTTCTCCCTCTCCAACACTCTTAGAGAAGAATTCACACTTAAACTTACCACAAAAACTCAAAACTATAAATAAAATAAATCACTAATGGTGTAAAATTGCATGTATGTATGCAAAATGGCATGAAGGGTGGCGAAGAAATGCGAAGAAAGACCAAGAGCGAGTGGAGGAGTGCAAAGAGAGTTTTTTTCATCAATTTCAGCTCTAAATAAAGCCTAAGGTCGATTTTCAAGTAGTTTCATCCAAAAACTCTTCAAAAAGCGTCCAAATTTGTCAATTTTTCTAGAAATTGGGTCTGTACCGACACTGGCATCATCGACACCCATTCTGATGCCATCAACGCTAAACAATTTTTCAAAAACTCCATTTTGACCCTAAATTTCATCCTTTTTGCTTCCTTTTTTCTCCAAGTCCTAAAAATCAACAACCTGAAACAAAATATGAAAAATACCTTCCTTTAAAGTGTAATATCACAAAAAATAAGTCTAAAATGCATATATTTTTGGTGTATCAGTACCTAAATTTTGATTCCTTCCGCTACCTCTTGGGTTGGATGTGATTTCTTGAGCTTTCCTTCCTAATGTAGCTCATCACCTCTTAGGTTAGATGTGAGTCCTTATGTTTATTTTCTTAATGTGACACCTTCTCGAGATCAGTGTGAGATCCCCTTAAATAAAGTAAGGCTTATGATTCTCATTCTAGGGCTGGTACCTAAATTCCAGTTCTTATCTGGGACCAGCACCAAATTTTTGATTCCTTTCACTACCTCTTGGGTTGGATGTGAGTCCCTAAGTTTTCCATCTCAATGTAGCTCGTCACCTCTTAGGTTGGATGTGAGTCCCTGTGCTTTCCTTCCTATTGTGATATTCTCAACTCTTTGAGATAGGTATAAGACCACCTTAAATTGAGTAAGGCACCCTATTATCATTCTCTCTACACTTGTCGTTATCTCTTGGGTTAGATGTGAGTTCCTGAGCTTTCTTTCTTAATGTAACGCCTCTTCTCCCCCATCAATATTTCGAGTTGGATGTAAGTCCTTGTGCTTTCCAATTCGACCTGGTCTCTTCGCACATTCTTAATTCTTGAAAATTTCGTAAAATCAAAACCAAATTAAACGAGCTAATGAGATATTCCCAGTTTAAGCAAGCTTAACAACCCGATTAGATTAATTAAATTCAAGAGAAAATATTGATACCAAAATGAGGGAAACATGAGTTCATAATCGGTGTCACTCTAATCAACTTAAACCCCCCTCATAATGCTTGAACAACAACAAAACTTGTCACTTAAAATGTAAAAACTTTTGATCTTTTAACCTAGAGTTGTTACTTCAACGAGAAGCTCAGAGCAAGTTAAAGCAGATAAAGAGCAGTATTCTGCAACAACATGTAGATCTACAACAACAATCTTTTCCTTAGAATTAAATAATAAGTCATAGGATTTTGAGGTCTTTTGCATAGTGTAGCATAAATCCTCACCTTATCTTTAGGCCTTTGCACAACCATATTGTACAATTTAAGCCCTAACTCACCTTAGGCTTCGAGGTTTTTGTTTGTTACGCCATAAATCCTCCTATCCGTCATACTATTTGTATGAATAGGTCATGCAAATGTAAGCCCTAATTAATAAAATTGTCAGGATGAAACATTTAATAATATAGCTTGGGAAGTCAACTAGGTTGTCCTCAAGATCTATGACAACCCCTAGTTTTCTCCCTTTGGATTCTATAATAAATGTTCTAAACTTGATATTCTCCCATTTGATACTCCTTTATCCAACCTTAAAATTCTTAAACTTTGAAATTCTTGAAGACAATATTTTCTGATCTAAATCGAGAGATTTCTTAAGCAATTTCAATTATGTAAGATATAATTAACTATAGAAGTTTTCCTTATAGGAAATTTTAGAACCCAAATTAATATAAATCATATCTAATTTTTCATATTTGATAGGTGAAATTTTTCAGTCAATGAAAATAATTTCACAGACTAAAACAGATGTTATAAATTCTTTAGTTTATTTAATTTGTCTCGCTAGTAAGTAATGTTTCTATTCCTCGGAATATATGCATTTCTTGCAATGTTGTACTTGTTTATTTAAACTATTGTCTCTATGAGATATGTTCAGTCTTATATTTTCAAAAAATAAACTATTATTTTTAAAGTTATAATGTATATAGAAATTAAATATACTTTCCCAATTTGGGGACCGGCAGGGGAAACTCTAAATTCTTTTCATAATGTATATAGAAATTAAATATAGTTTCCCAATTTGGGGACCGACAGGGGAAACTCTAAATTCTTTTCAAAAGAATCCCCTTTAAAAAGCATGACTAGGAAACTCTAAAATTTTCCTCCATAAAGAATCACATCTGGAATGCAAAATAGGAAAACTCTAATTTTTTCTTCAAAATAATCCTCTCCAGAATGCACGACAGGGAAACTCTAAATTTTTCCATAGACGAATTCCCTCTTGAATACCTTTGAAGTAGGAAACTCGAAATTTTCATTTCACCGTTTGGCCCCCATTTATAGGTGAAGAAGGAAAAAAAATTGCCTAAAAAGACAAAAGACAAAAGTCAAAATTATTTAAAAGTTAGCAAATTTGAACATATGACCTCGCACAAGTGAAACCAATCAGCTACCCACTAGGCTGAAGAACTTTTCTCATATAAATATTCACTAATATATATATATATATATATATATATATATATATATATATATATATATATATATATATATATATATATATATATA
>NEWO01001068.1:14114-24387 GCA_003013225.1 Phalaenopsis aphrodite | reverse complement strand
ATATATTGGAATTTGGGTATATCCGGACGACGAAGCCGCCCTCGCCCAAAAATAGGGGCAACTAATACACATCAACAAATTTTCATCATTCAAGATGGATCTCCAGGTGAGGCATAAATCTTAAAGCAATTTTTTAGCAATAATAACCCACATTAAAATTTACACAATACATTGATTTCAATAAACTTATAGTAAAACTAATCGGCTTGATGAGACGGACCCAATAACATCAAATTTGGTCTAATTTGAAAGAAATGAAGCCTTTATCAAGCCATCAAGTCACTTTTGGAAGCTTTTAGTGTCTCATTGCAAGGTCAAATAAACTACAAATTTGACATGCTTATAGTTAAATTGAGCACTATGACAAGATAAATCCAAATAGCCCAACATCACTCAATTTTGACATCTCCAAAGCACTCAAATGTCCATAAAATGATGCTTGATCGAGAGAACCTCTCTAAGCCATCCGATAGAGTGGTCCAAATCCTTTCCTTATTTTCAAGGAGGTGGTGGATGGAATATTATTTTCTTTTAAAGTGTCCACCATAATTATTGAAAAACTTATATATATATATATATATATGATTAGATACAACATTTAAAGAATCATATATCACCATGAGGGGAAGAAATATTATGTTAAAATGGATATAATTATTCAGATGATGAAAATATTTAAGATTTTATGGGCTTGCATGAACTAGGGGTTTTTTCCATATCTTGCAGAAGTAAGATAGGTTTTATATTATTCTAGATTCATTTATCTCTAGAAAGCAAGCTCTCATAGTTAATGATATCACAAGATCTGTGAACTCTAGAGAAAAATCATGATTAAAATATTGAATTATGCTACTCAGACTTCAAGGTTGGACATTTCAAAAAAGTGAGATTTCAAAGGTTGGTGAATGGATCCAAGTTAAGAATTTCGGAAGAAATAAGCTCAAAATTTGGGACTAACAATCTAATTACAATGTGCCGTGACATGGCCCGGGAAAGGGGATTTGAACATCCAAATGAGGAAGGACTTACAATCTAATTACAATGTGTCATGAACTCTAATGAAATCAAAGGATTTAAAATAAGTTGGATTAGTTTGGTTGATTGAGAAACTTAAGTTTTGAGGTCTGAATCGATGAAATAGGTTTGTTATACTGAAATTGATTTGTTTACGTTTGAAGGATTCATAAACTAAGTGGGAGAGTCGAACAAGAAATATTTCTAAATGGAAGTAAAATCTTGATTTTGACATAAGCCCAAACTCTATATCAAACCTAAATGGGTGGACTAACCAAAATTTAGAAATAATGTCCCCGCTCAGGATGAACGTGGTTTTTCATTGTCTTGGGTTTGTGGTATCCTTCAACTATAAACTAGCCTTACAATAAAAAAATAGTGCCATAGTAATCACAAATGGAGGGTTTCTAAGTTAAAGGTGGTTAGTTGTGTCTTCCTCAGTAATTATGGTTTACTTTATCATAGGACGCATACACAGTTTCAGGAGGTACGGTTGTTTGTTTTGTATGTTAAAGTCCTTACTACTAATTACGGGTATCTAGTAAATTAACTTAAGCTTCTAGGCTGGACTAATCTAAAGTATGTGTGACCCTCAATTTTATTTCAACATTGGATAAACTAGAGTTTCAAGGTTGATCGACCAAGATTTTGATTGCCTGATTTAGGGTATATGAATTTAATTTATTTTTGGGGTTTCATACTTAATTTGTGATTTATTTTGATGTTTAGTTTGTCATTTATGATGAAAATAAAGGTTCTTCTAAGTTTAAAGTTTTGTGTTTTAGGTTTTTTGAGTTATCTCCTTCATTTAGTTTTGTCCCTATTATTGGTTCTCCGTGTTTGAAGTTTAGTGTCACCTGCATGCTCCGCGATTCAATTTCATTTTAAGTTTCATATGTTTTAAAGATTTAGAGTTACATAAGTTTTAAAAGATTTACTTTAGAAGTTTAAATCTCTTAAACTATTTTCATTAGGTTATTTTACATTAATTGTTTCAAATACTTTAGTTGCTTATAGGGTTTTTGGTTTAAGTATTTAAAGTTAATTTAGATTATTTAGTTTAAGTGTCCAAATTATTTGATTGAGGTGTTTTAAGTGTATGGTTTAGGTATTTAAGCTTTTTGGTTCTAGTTATCTTAGATAATTTTTAAGGGTTTTGAAATATTTTAGAAGTATTTTAATTTTTTTTAATTTTTGTTAAACTATTCAGAAAGGATTATTATTATTCTTTAGTTTTCATAAAATATTTAAAATTACTTTTAAATTATACTTAAATTATTCTTCAAGTCTTAAATTATTTTTAAAAATTATTTTATGTTAGGTTTGAATTTCTTAAATTAATTTTAAATTATTTTTAAATTATTTTGAATTATTATTAAATTAATTTTAAATCATTCTCAAATTAGCTCAAAGTTATTTAAATTATTTAAATTATTTAAATTATTTAAAATATTTTGAACTGAATAAGCTTGCAAATGACATGTTTTTATTAAAATATTCACAAGGAGAACATACATATGAGATGCACTCCTTTACCTCTTTTTTATCATTCTATTTTTCATACATAAGAGAAATATACACAATATATTAAAAAATGTATATATGAAACATGACGTATGCAAAAAACAAAGATTACACATGAAGCATAAGATTTTTCTGTCATGACAATGTTAAATCGAGAGCTACACTCTCCAATAAGTCCATTTTATGAATTAAGGATAGGTTAAGGGGCTAAGAGGAAGAGAGAAGAAGGATAAGAAGTATGGGAGATGGGTTGATTATGTTGAAAAGCCTATTTGAGATAACAAAATTGTGTTTGGGATTAATCACAAAATGAGCCAAGATTTCATGAAATTATAAGATATTTACTCATTTCAGATTGTTTACATCAAGCGGCGAGCTCGAGGAATGTCATTGTAGGGTTACTCTATCGATTCGGATGACATAATCATATGCTAACTTAAGAAAATTTATATAGGTTTTCCATGTGATTATGTGTTTGATACCATAACATCTAATTTTTTTTCATATTGTGGATAAATAATTCCTTGAACTGTATGAATGTAAACTTGATTTATCACTTACGATAATTATGATTTTATTATGTTATGAATCATATGAACATGGTAATGAAACTAGTGCTTACAAATATTTATTTACTATAATTCATGCATATGATATATGAAATATCTATGATCAATACATGCTACAATAATTATTATTCAAAAGATATCAAAAGTGATGTTATGTATATGTTATTACATAAATACTTATAAGTATGGATGATAAAAAAACATTAGGATTCTCAACTCCTACTACTTAGACGGAGCTGAAACTCTGAGAATTGTTGGCATTAGAAGATGACAGAACATAGAAATCGTTGATAGTAAAAGACTATTGATAATTGCTATATTGAAAGGAGTCTAGTCTTTATCAACAGTTAAAGTGGCATTCATGTTGGGAGACAGCCCAATGACATGACATGACATGAAAATAGTTGATATATATACAATTACAACTGACATCTCTATGATTAGATTGATGAATTTTATGGATATATTTATGATTACATATAAATAAATGAAATAAATGTTTACAATCATGATTTCCTACATTTACATGTTTTTTTTACATAATTTTATACAATTATAGTATGTTATGACAAGTGTTGTGGACATGTATATTGATCCCAAAAAAATTGTTGTGTAAAACTTATAAAGTTGACTTCGCTTTACAACGATGCCAAAAACTTGATGTGTTATTTTATGAATAAGAAATTTAAGCAATTTATTTTGGGATTCTACGCAAGTATACGTATCGTTATCAAGTAATATAAGACTTTCTATTTAAGCCCCAAATATTGATCCCACGAGGAAGGTTTAAATTTGAAATGATAAATTAACTAGGAAATTCACAGAAATAAAACAAAATTACTGTCACTAGTTTTGAATTGTTTGAGATACTATCAAAACTATATTATTAACTACTAGCAAAACTAAATTGCAGAGTTTAAACAGTAACTACTAAACTATGTTTTATGTGATTAAGTTTTCTAATATGAAAAAGAATCTTTACCAATACAATGTGTTTTTGGTAAAATAAGATGAGATAAATAGTTTAAATGTATATTGTTCCAAATAGGAGCAATTTTAATTCTCTTCACTGATTCATTGTTATAGAAAATCATTGGTTAATATCATGTTTAGTCTTTAAATTTGTGGTTAGGCTAGGAGAATACTGGCTCTCACTCCGGAGCTCTCACTTCCCTTCTCGCGAAGGCTAACACTTGCTTTAGTTCTTAAACACTAAGACTAAATTGAAAATTTTAGTCTGTCACTCTAAAATCTCTAATTCCACACCCAACAAAGTATATTTCCCTATTTATTTGCACTTAATTCCACGAATGAAATACTCCTTCATGGAATTAAATGTGATTCTCACTCTTGTTGTAGAACTCATACCCCATTTCCTGGATCATATGTTTCACAATAGATTTTAACATTTCAATTGGTCAGATCGAAAAATAAATTAAGAACGAAGTTGAAAAACCAACACAATTTATTTTATATTTTAAAATTGGCACATGGTCATTTCACTGTATCATAGAGTAAGGAGAAAGATAAAGGAAACTACTTAGACTTCATGAGAAAGATACAGCAAAACACAAATTTCATATATAAAAGAAAGTTCATACAACAATAATAAACAAAAAACTTATCTAAAACTCCTTCTCAAAGAAAATCCCTTGTAGCCTCTCTTAAAAGATGCAAGAAGAAGAAATCTTTCTCTTCTCTCCCTCTCTAACACTCTTAGAGAAGAATTCACACTTAAACTCACCACAAAAACTCAACACTCTAAAGAAATAAATGATTAACGGACTCTAAATGGATGTGGGGAATGTGGAATAGCATGGAAGAGTATGGAAAACAGTCAAAGTAGCAAAGGGGGGGATCTTTTCTGATCAATTTCCACTTTAAATAGAGCCTAATGTCGGTTTTCCAATAAGTGCATCTAATAACTCATTAAAAAGCATCCATATTTATCAAATCTTCTAGAAACGGGTCTTGCACCGACATTAGCGCCATCAATGCCCATTCTGGCATCGTTGTCGCTAGTGACCCGTGAACTCTCTATTAAATGGCTTAGTCAGCGCTGATCCTGGTGCCTTCGACACTGAGGATGGTCCGACCTCTATTCTGTAGGCCTGTGTCATTGGCATCCATCTTGGCACCGTCGACGCTAAGTATTTCTTCAAAAACGTCTTTTTGACCCCAAATTTCATTTTTTGCTTCTTTTTTGCTTTAAGTCCTAAAAATCAACAACCTGTAATAAAACATGAAAAATACCCTCCTTTAAAGCGCAATAGCCTAAAAAATGAGTATAAAATATAGTTCTAAATATGCTTATATTTTTGGTATATCAAAATGTCCCAAACTTAAATGTTACTTGTCCTCAAGTAACTCCTTTAATACATAAGAATATGACTCATAGCAAAGATTTTTAACTTCTAGATTTCCATATTTTAGTCCACTGAATACAATAGTATAACTTAAGAAAAATGTAAAATAACACCAGTTAATACTAAAGGTATAAGAATATCTAGCAATCAAGTCTAAGATTTTTGATTCTCTATTCTTTTCAAGAAAAATTGCAAATTGTCATATTAAAGCCACTTAGAATATCCATATGAAAAAAAACTTCATGAAACTTTACTAGTAAATATGCTAATACCTAAATATAAGTTTAGAGAATGTAGCCAAGCCTTTTTTATTAAGTTGATTCAAGTGAAGCTAATTTTTAATTAGGCTCTCCTCATGCTTCTCCTCACATCTTTTTCTTTTCTTTTCATTCTTCTTTTTTTTCAGGACAATTTTCAATCCTTTTTCTTTTCTCTTTTTTTAATGTGAGGATTACTATATCTGGATAGCCTTTTTTTATGTGAACTTCACTTTTCACATTCCTTCACTTCATAAATTTATATTAGCTTTAAAGATTTTTCATAAAGTTTTATCCTTTTCTTCTTACATGAATCTCTAAGATTTTTTAACATTTCAAAAAGATAAATTTATTTACTTATAATAGAAAGACATAGTCTTATTCTCTTATACCAAATGTTTTAATCATTAAAATTAATCTTTATTATTGAAATTTTTTACTTAAGTTTATTATATATTTAGAAACACAAATATAGTTATCTAAAGTTACCCTCTAATACCAAAAATCATGTTAAATTTAAAAATTTTGAAAATATAGCTAATTGAGGAAAAATAAAATTAAGTTTATTTCTTTAAAAAGGATTTTTTTTTCCTCCCCCAAACTTAAAATCTTAAAAAGAAATAAAGGGTGAAAGAAAACATTTAATACATAAAAAAAGACTTACTTGTTAAAGGTTCTGATACTGAGACTTAACTCTAAAATATTGCAGATGCTAATATAAAAAACTAAAAGACTTAAAACATTAAATAACACAATACATATAAAATTTTCCTGAGAAAGAATTTACTACAAATACATTCAACAAAGTAATAAACTAACAACAATACTAAAATGATTTCCAATGTAAAAACAATTTTACAATCCTACTCATCACAATATAACATAACATCTAAAATAAAATAAAGTATCACACTGTAAAAACAAACAAAAATAATAATAAAGTAAAACCAACTATAAACTAAACAAAAGGTCAAAATAAAACATCACCAGTCATCATCTTCTTCTTCTTCTACATCGAAGTTTTGCTGCTGACACGGACTAAACACATGGTGAGTACGAAACTGAACAGAGTGGTCACCCCTCATGTATCTAATTATTGCATCATCATAAGAAGCATCATATTTAAACTTCTGCATTGTCAAATGATCATTATGTGCATTAATGGCCTCCATATTTTCCATTATATTTTTCATTCTCAAGATATCTCCCTGTGGGATCATCGGTTGCTCCATAAGTCCCTGGAGAGTAGGGGAACTAGAAATAGAAGGAATATCCCTACTTCTACTTCCAAATTTCCATCCAACATGAGATTGATAAGTTTTAATATTTGCATGCTCAATAGGTTTTAGAGGTTCAATCCTCTCCTCATTCATTCCAAAATCAACTTCTACCTATTCACATAGTGTAAAGATCAGGGCTGGGTGTGCTAAACCACCAGTAATTTCACCTGAAGCAATAGAATGAGTGTTTCAATAAATAATAGAGATTACATCTATCCTTCTCATTTGCTGGATATAGAAGTTCAAGATGGCTCTATCCTTTGTAACCTCTCTATGATGATCTGTTGGTATCATTATAGCAGATATAAAATAAGGTCAGGCCTTAGATACTACATGTAACATAGAAAGAGGGAAGTTTACCTTAACATTATTCTTCACCTTCCAAGCTCCTCTTCCATCAGTAAGAAAAGAAATAACTTCATCTAAGGCCTCATTTGTAATATAAAATAAATTATACTGACTGTTATACGCATCCTCTAACTGATTCATTAAATCTTCTTGGAGTAATTTCTAGCATTTTCCCATGAATAAAATCTTAGTCTTCAGAAGTTTCATTTAAGTTGGCATAGAACTCCATCGCTATGCCAATAATAGCCTCGACAGTAAAGTAACAAAAATTATCCCACTACCGAGAAACGATTAATCTCTTGACTTCTTCACCTGGATTTTTAAATGCTCAATCTGGAATTGCTTTCTTAGTTGCGAGCAGACTATCAAAAAAAATGTTAGCCCTATAGTTGACAAAATTTTGATCATCAAAATCCACTTTCCTCTTTCTCTTGCTCATTCTCGGTGCCATGACAATCCAAAAAAAATTTGATAAAATCCAAATAAATTCCCAAAATTTCGAAAATCATAATGTGGAACATTTTAAACTTAAATCTACTAAGTAATATTTCTTCACTAAAGGATTTTCTCAAAATCTTCTCAAAAAATTTCAAAATTTCGGATCTCGGCAATGTAAGATAAATCTTTGGTGAAAATAAAAAATTTTGGGTTCAAAGTGTAGCTCTTTTGCCTTAAAATTGCCTCAAATCCAAGCAACAGAAGGCCCTAGGTGCACAAACTAGAGGTTGAAGGTGACTGAAAGGCTGAAAATGGTGTTTTTACTATGCAAATCACAAATTTTAAAGGATTTAGGTACTTTTGGGTCGAGGGTGCTATCGACACCCATACTGGCGTCGTCGGCGCCAATGGCCAAAAATTCAAATTTTCAATTTTT
This sequence comes from Phalaenopsis aphrodite, assembly GCA_003013225.1. Lineage (NCBI taxonomy): Eukaryota > Viridiplantae > Streptophyta > Magnoliopsida > Asparagales > Orchidaceae > Phalaenopsis > Phalaenopsis aphrodite. The sequence continues at coordinate 16,155 of NEWO01001068.1, read as the reverse complement.
GGAACTTTCAACTTTCTTTCAATTCACTCCAAGGTCTAATTAGTCTTTTTGAACACTAATTTTCATCTTAAAATAATTCACTAACAACACCAAACTAACTTTTATATATGAAAATCCTATTCTTACAAAAACACTTTTCTAATCACACTTTCACATACATAAAGCAAACTACATTATAATTCAATGTCGAAATCAAGCCACAACACTAGAACTCTCACACAAAACTATACACACAATTAAAGTTATAAGAGTTCTAAGGCAAAGTAAATCCAACACAATCACATTAAAAACATAATTACTTTAAAATAGTAGAGAGTCCAACTTCTTCAAGTATTCTTCTTCATCTTTAGTACTTTCTCCTTCTCTAATATCTCCCATAGACTGGTAATGGACGTACAAATTATAGAAGGGTCGGTATGGGAATTGATCAGCCAAATTTTCATCAATCCATCCATTTTTCTTGAACATATGCAACAAACCTGCTTCAATTGTTCCAGTATGATCAAAGTTCTCCTTCATCTACCAATCTAAGTGATAAAAAAGGTAGTTAAGATTTCCTGTTTCATTCATAATACTTTGAAGTTCTCTTTCGATTCTCTTCACTTTCTTCTCCAAAACTATTAAACTTCCAACTATTTGTGGCATTAACAGTGTTGAAGCATGTGATGAATGATCCAAAATAATATATAATGCTTCATTTTCATTCTCAATATAATTTTCATCAATATGAATCATGGGCTCTCAGGGTAAGAATACTTTCTCCCAACTTTCATAGGGCACTTGAGATTGAATGCAAAGTAAGAAAATTGTAGAAGGATACCCCATTCTTAATAAGACCCATAATAGATTTGAAAATAATTGATCCCACATCAATGGGTTTTTCCATTTGAATGCAATAATTTAAAATTACACTTTCTTTTGTAACTCTACTAATCTTCATGGTTGGGAGTAATTTTGCAGAGATGAAGAAATGCCATTATTTTGATATTGAATTAGGTAGTGAAGCGGAGAAACTAACGTATCCCTCATCTTTAATTTCTCAATTATCATTTTCATCAATCAGAAAATGATATACATCTTGCATTATATCTCTCGTTGGGATAAAAATCATTTAATGATAGATTGGCATGTTTTCTACCATATACAAATCATTAATTCGAGAAGTAAATGGTACAAACTTACCTTGAATGAAGACGACTCCTTAGGTAATTCCATGTAAGTTAGCATTAAATTTCTTTACCACTGGTACAACAACTGCAGCGGTAGTGTAACATAGAACTTCCCAATGCTTCTGTACAATGATTTTCTCAATCTTTGAACTTAGATTACTTAATCCATGATTGACAAAGTCTCTATCCTTGATAAGTTTCTTCTTTGTAATGAATTTGTTGTATAATCTCTGCGCGTCAAAATTGATAAATTTTCTTCTATTGAAATCTCCATACCTTGAAGTATTTCTGGAATTGGAAGCCATGGATTTTGAAATTTGGAAGTTTCTGGTCGTCCAAGACAATTTTTAGGCCTTTAAAAACACTTCTCGGTGATTATTTAAGAGTTTAATCCCTCCAAAGTTCGCCAAATTTGTCCTAAATGCACGAAACTACTCGGGATGTTGTCGGTGTCATGGCTCGTGTAGACGGGCACCATCGGCTCCCATTGTGGCGCTAGAGGCAAGAGTTGCGTCTCTTATTTTTTGGTTCAATTCAATTCTAAATTTCCTCAAATAGCAATATTTGTCATAATTCATGATATATAAAATTGTGTAGGATTCAAAAAAATTATTATTTTCTAATATAAAAAAATACTTATTAAACAAAATAGTAAGATATAAATATATATATAGCAAAGTTTGTTATCTGGTTCTACTCCTAAAACTAGAGGACGAGACAAAACTAAACTAGCTCATCCCTAGCTAATGTTTTTTGCATGTTTTAAATTTGTTTTTAATTTTATTTGAGTCTATCAGTACCTTTTGTTGGAGTTTTTTTGTACTTGTATCGTATGGGTAGGGTGCTTCTTTAGGCTCTTCTCATACAACCTT